>JAZHYW010035006.1:0-128826 GCA_037355805.1 Ixodes ricinus | reverse complement strand
GAGCTCAGAATGACCCGTGGGCAGTGGCATTGAAGCTTATTTTTCCGAAATCGACGCAGACATAATTTTGAATCTATCCGGCTTAGTGAGGAATTGCCACTTGTCGTGAACTAATCTCAAATTTTTATCTTGCAGTTTCTATATGGCTAGCAGCTAGCAGGTGCTATTTTCATTAAAAGGTGAGGATTTCACATTCTGTTTTCAAACATCAAGTTTTTGCATGAGGGTCCTAAACAATTAACTTTCTTTTGCAGTAAATGCCAGATCCTCCAGTTCAGAAATATGTTAAATATATTTGGTATGGATAAGCCCAGTGTTTTGCTTCTTTATTCATAATTTGACAACAGCAACATTTTTTATTTTATCACTCAGAAATACACACAAGGAAAGACTGCGTTGCAAAGCAATGTCGTGCTGAACATGATATTCCAACTCGTATATAGTTTTATTGGTAGCCGATATAATATGTTGGATTCCAATATCCATAATACGCTAAGTACACTGGAATCGTAAACCCTTATTGGATCCCCATACGACACATGGGGTTCCAATAAGGGTTTATACGGTATGGGATTCCAATGTTTTTAGCGTATTATGGATATTGGAATCCCATAACAAACCCTTATTGTAATACAATACAATAAATGTAATGTTTACCAATATCCATAATACGCTGTTCATATTGGGGTTTTCCAATAGGAGTATGGGATTCCAGTGTTTTTAGCGTATTATGGATATTGGAATCCCATAACAAACCCTTATTGTAATACAATACAATAAATGTAATGTGTTCCAACACAATATCCATATTGTATTGTAATACAATAAAATATATTGTTTCCCAATATCCATAATACGCTGTTCATATCAGTGTTGCGGAATGGGCACTCCATTCCATTCAATTCCATTCCGGGGAATTAGAGTTTTCAATAATTCCACTCCTTTCAACTCCTAGGAATGGGGACACTCGGCCCATTCCCACTCCTGGAATGGCAGAATCGTTCCATTCCATACCTATCTAATTCCTAAACGTAAAAAAAGGCACTTCACAGCTACATTGTGTTGCAGGGTTGGGCAGAAATACTCAAAAATGTATTTGGAAATACAAATACTGGGACAGAGGAAAATTGTAGCTAAAATGTCTGATACTCAAAGATATATGTACAAATGCATCACAATACGCATCGGAAATACATTTTGGAAATAGGCGAAAGGTCTTTTGAAAATACAAATACAGGAATACATTTTAGGAAGGGCAGAAATACAAATCCTGATAATGCAATACATTTTTGAAATTTCTTTGAAACGCCGACTGAGATGAGGCTTTCAAGTATGAAGTGGAAGTTTTTTATCCCAAAATTAATATCCCGCTGGCTTGGCACTTCGCCTTGAAGGTGGTGGTTCCGGACGAAGAGGAGTCTTCAATGGGTTAAAAAAAAACGTTCCATCAAGGATTGACCGCGGTCCCTTCCTCGGCATCCTGTCTGTCTGACGAGCGATGCGAAAAGACTTTGACCTCTAAATACATTCCATCATGACATCACCATTCCCCTGGTCCAAGACAAGGGCACCCCTGTCAACACTGATCACATGACGTCACGATGGAATGAACTGGGTATGATTGTATCTGTAGGTGTTGCCTTGAACATGAAAACGTTCCTCACTGCCAAGCTGTAATGAGGAAGTGCGACAGTATATACTTTCGTTGTAGGTGACCTCGTTGAAGATCATGCAGCGCAGTTGCATTTGGAATTCTTCGAGAATAGTGTGACCACCCGCAGCCAATCCTGGAGCACATGTCTTATCTTTCTGTTACGGTTGAAAAATGGATACGGTGGCATCCCTGTCGTGACGGTCCTTCTTGCCGACCCTCCGCCTTACAACGCATGAATGGCAGTCCTCAAGTTTCGCCTCACAATCCAAACAGAGACCTCGTGGATTGCGACTTGCAGATGGCCGGCACAGGTGCGAGCTCCCCGAAAAACAGCGAGCTCGACACGATCTCGCAGGTGTACGAAGTCTCGTCGGCACAGTGAAGCCAAGCTCTCGGCCTTTATCGGATTACCAGAGCAGCGGGTCACGTCTCACGTCGCACTCATGAGGCACCTCGAGCAGTGCAATATTACAGGCGCAGACGCATTCGGATAGGTGCTGAATTTCACTGCGTCAGTCATCCTACTATTTCAAGTCAACCAACCGCCAGACTCGTGTTGCAAGGAACCGTGACTCAGCTACTCGGACACAGGCCAAGGAACACTTCCTTTGATTTCCTGTTTCTCAAGGCTCTAACTAACTAGCAGCGGGCATTGGATGCCAGTAAACAATGGCTCACGAAATCCCTACCTAGGACCTGCGGTAGAAGATGCTCCGACTCAACTCCTGGAACGCTACCTGTTTGGAGTCCCGACTACGCAACATTTCTCAGAAGAGAAAAATAATTTGGAAAATCGGAAGGAACCTTGCTTAGCATAGTAACAATGCACCAACATCTCCTTGACCCTAATGCCCTCAGAAATAAAAAAGCAAAAAAAAAAGGCGTTCGGACTTGTATTTTGTTTTTCGGGGGGGGATTTCTTAAGAAATGTAACGAAATACATTTCATCCTGATTGTATCACGATAAAAAGAAACGACATGTTTCCACATGTATTTGATACAGGAATAGAGATACTGGTGAAAAAATGTATTGCTGAAATACGATACTGCCCAACCCTGTTGTGTTGCCTAGCATAAGCAGCTGAAAGCTGACATTCTCGAACACACGTAGACCATTGCAAAAAAAATGCTAAATGCCTCAAAAAAGCACTGATTTTACTAAGCTCACGGTGCTGGATTGCCTGCGGGTGACTCGTAGCATCCGCAGCGGTCCATCGCAAGGTGAAACAAAGTATGCAGAGACTAAAGTCAAAGTAAATGAGCGGAATCCGCTAGCTTGTAACCCTAACCCACTTGAATGTAAAACATATAACACAGAAAACAAGCATCGGAACAAAGACCAAGTAAAAGGCGGACCTTACACGTAAAAATGCAGTATATAAAAAGAAAAACGAGCGTTGGAGCAAAGCGCAAGACGAGAAGAGAGAAGTGAATCTCGCTTTGTTTTAATGCCGAAGCAAACTCAGACTTCGCACTTCAAAGGAGTGCGCGCGAATGAACGTGGAAGGCAGCAGGGTTGGCCACCTGCTAAACAACGCTCTTCGAACTATGATGAAAACAATAACCGATCATCTTTCGGCGGCGCGCGAGTCAACGAGTTATCAGAGCTCTGCGAGTTGCGAGTCGCTTCTGCTCCCAGATCTCAGGAGTGCTAATCTCCATGCCGTCTCAAAAAAAAAGAAAAAGCAAGAGAAGGGCGATGGGAAGAAGCCGTGCATGGCGGCTTCTTTCTTTGCCGCACCCTTCGTTTCTTTTGCTTTGTGCTTGGTCTCTTGTTTCGCTCTCGTGTAACACCAGTGAAGCCAACGTGAAGCCCGTCGCCAGCGCGTCCGCGAAAGGCGCCACTGCCACCCCCCCCTCCCCTTCTGCTCTTTGCTTTGACGCTTGTTTTCTGCATTCTTTTTATTTTTGAACAACTGACTCGCTTACTGGCTCAGTATAGCTGAACGTAACCCCGCCCCTCTCCCTGAAAAAAATATATATATAGATAAATAAATAAATAAATAAACAAATAAATAATAAATAAATAAAGAATACAAAGACATCGGACCCATTCCCATTCCATTCCGGGCAAAAGGCATCTAATTCCATTCCCATTCCATTCCCTCAACATTGCCGCCATTCCATTCCCATTCCATTCCGGGGTCGCGAAAATGCGGAATGATTCCGGAATCATTCCAACTCCGGAGTGGCAACTCCGCAACACTGGTTCATATTGGGGTTTTCCAATAGGAAAGGGATCAAAATAAACTGTCATGTTTTAAAAAACTTAGGAACGAATTGACATCTGAGCTTAGAAAAGCAAAACCATCATATTACAAGCAAAAGTTTCACGAGGCTACTAAACAACGCCCTGACGTCGTGTGGAAAATAATTAATGATGTTTTAAATCGTAGAAAGCTTTCCCACTCTAATGGCGAATTAACTATAGACGGTCGTAACATGTCAGGTGCACGTTTGGCGGAACATTTTAATGCTAACTATTCCAATGCACAGCCCAGTGCACAGGCCAATGTAAATAATGAAAATGTCCTATCTTTTTAAAACATACTGATGATACGTTTTTTTTTTTTTTCAATTCAGCTGACGAAGTAGAGGTGTTTAACATCTTTCTTGGACTAAAAAAACAGCAAACGTATTGACATTGATAAATGAAAATAAAGCCAGTTAAATTTGTAATGAATATAATTGCCCCACAATTAGCATACATATACAACTTATCATTATCATCTGGTCAGTTTCCCGGAAACATTAGTTGGCTAAAGGCACTGTTGTACATAAAGGAGACGATAAGCATGTTATGAATAACTATAGGCCGATATCTGTGTTACCTGTCTTCTCTAAGGTACTCGGAAAGATTATTATTACGCGCCTCGATCACTTTTTTGTAAACATTCTATATTAACAGACTATCAGTTCGGCTTTCGCAAAGGGAAATCTGCGGAAGCCGCCCTGTTATATCAAAAGGAAATTATATTACGAAATATAGAAAAGATATTGATTACTTTAGGTGTGTTCATCGATTTAAGTAAGCGTTAGATATCCTAAATTATACAGTACTACTTCTGAAACTTAGTCGATATGGCGTCCGCGGTGTACCACTTGCCTTTACTGTACTCGTATCTAACAAATAGGAAACAGTGTGTAGCTATTGACGGTCTTTTTCTCTTATTTCCAAAGTGTTCTTTGTAGTTTGCCGCAGGGAAGCATACTTGGAACTTTTCTATTTAACGTCTACATCATGGACCTAGTAAAACGATCGATAACCAAGTGCAGTTCGTTATATATGCAGACGATACAAGTATGTTTTTCTCTGCGGCCGATGCTGATACACTGTTATGCTAAGCCAATTCTACTCTTGCCAAATTTGCATTGTGGTTTGATACTAACGGACTTAAGTTAAATACAATGAAGTCTCGAGCAATCTTACTCAAATCGAAAAATAAAACCAATTTCAATAAATTACACTCTCTCACTAGGTTCGTCATCAATCGAAATAGTCAGCCAGCATAAAACTTTAGGAGTATTTTTTTTTTCACAGATTATAACGTAGGATTGTCATGTAAATTATTTGATAGCTAAACTGTGTCGGATCGTTGGTATTGTTTCTCGTTACCGCAATGTTTTATCACTCAAAATTAAACTTAAAATTTATTACGCATCATTTCAATCCCACTTAAGTTATTTTCACCTTGTACGGGCTACTACAACAAAAAAAACCTTAAAACATACAATTACTACAAAAGAAAATAATACGATATATTACTGATGTTTCCTACACAGATCACACAGAATCTTTATTTTTAAAATACCAAATGATTCCGGTTGAACGCCTGTATGAGTATCGTTTGCTTTGTTCAATTCGTTTTTCTCCACACTATTCATCGATTTCTTGTTCATTATTCGTGAGCTTGTAAGGCGTAGTAGCAATGTCAACATACGCCGCAGAAAAGCATGGGTCCTCCCTTGTTCCCGCACAAACTACAACTTACAAACTTTACATGATAATATGCCACTTGTTTTAAATAAATGCCTCACAAACAACATAAACATATACACGATTAGCAAACCAGACTTGCGTTTTTATATCTTCGCTGTTCCCTAACTTAGTGCTATAATGTATACAAAGTTCCGATTTTTAATTTTTTGATTTATTTTTGTTTGATCGAACGTTACGCTAGTAGAATGTTGCACTACGAAGCTGCTGCCAATGTAATAAGGGTCCCAGACCCTGTCAAGCTTTCTCAACAGCATTTTGTCTGGGACATCTTCCAGTGTTTCTGAAAAAGTAAAGCTTTGATTTGATTTGATTTGAAACTTACGACAAGTTATCCCAAATGCTACCTGGCCATGCATGAGGCAGGATGTGCTCCGATATGCTCCTAGCTGGTCGCTGTGCCAGAAGGCAAACCACGTGGTGGTCAGCCTCCCAGGTCTTATGCAAGCAATTGTGAGCCAGAGCCCTTGGCAGACTTGTTCCTGAGACGTCATGGGCCCCTCCCTATGTAGTCCCCGCGTCAATCAGTACTTTTTCGTTGTAACCGACCACTTCACAAAGTGGGTTGTGTTATTACTTTTGCGAAAGCTAGATTTGCAGAATATGTGCGACTGCCCGCTGGAAACTTTAGCTGGGTTCGACTTTCCAGCGTAGCTTGTAAGCGATAATATCTCCCACATAACGAGTAAGGTGTTCGAGGACACATGCGCTGTGCTGGGAATTAAATAGATAAAACTTCATCATACCACCCACAAGCAAATATCACGGAAAGGGTAAATCGGAACCTTAAGATGATGTTAGTGGCCTACACCGAGCTCCACAAGGACTGGGACGCGAAACTGCCGGAGCTGGCATTCGCAACCCGTACGACACCTTATCGGTCAAAGGGTCTAACTCCTGCTGAATGGAATTTTAGCAAGGAGTTTGCGTTTCCGCAGTTTAACAGCCCCCTTTTACAGAGCCTGGGGAAAGGCTTGGCCCCTACGTCAAGTCGCAGGGGACCTGAGAAAGCGCTTCTCCGATAACCGTGGAGAGGCCCAAGAAAATTTCAACTTCACCGAGTCCAGCAGTCGGAACAGTACAATCGAGGGCGACGTGACCTGCAGTTCGAGGTGGGAGATTTTGTACTCCGGCGTGCTCACCCTACTGAGTGATGGCGCTCAAGCGCTTCGCAGCCTTTCTCGCTTACAGGTGGGAAAGTCCGTTTCACGTGCATGCAAAGTGCTCACCGCTCAATTACAAACTTATTCACTGTTAGCAGTGGTGGAACTGCTGCGCCGATTGCGCCAAACTGCTCCAGAACGTATAACCTGCCACATGCTGCTGAAAAGGATGTTTTTCTGCACAATTTGCGCCATGGTCTGCGCCGAAAGGGGAGCTGTTCTCCAAAAAGGAAACTGAAAGTGTCTGGCACGTGACATTGTTGGCGATGACATTGAAAATTAAAAAACACAGTTTTTTTTTATGCCTAAGTAATATGTGCGAAGAGTAGGCCTGCGCGAATATTTTAATTTTCTAAGAGTAGTTTCAAATTATACGTTATTTGATATTCGCTTCCAAAGTAACTGCGATATTCATACTTTTTGAAGTGTTGATAATGGTGGGTTAGCCCCCTTGAGTGGCTTCTCCTGAAGCCTTGGTGCACTGCGGAGAAGCAATACGAAGAGCAAGTCGTCTGTTCCTTGCGCAAGGATGGCAGTGACATCAGAACGAAGCCGAGTTCTGACTGACTTTGATTGAAAGGATAGTGGGTAGACCTCAATGCTAAATGCCTTGAGGTCTACACATACTTTTTTTAATGAGCCAATAAGAGCTCGACGTTCTGACATCATCGCGACTCCTGTGCAAGAAGCAGAAGAAACTTGCGCTCCGCATGCCAGCGGAGTGGACTCAGCGATCTTGCGACTCGCTTCCCTGCAGCGCAGCCGCGCTCTTAGGTGAAACACACCCCTTCAAACTAATATAAAGCACGTGTGCGCCTGGTGTAATTAAACAAAACAAAAGAAAAAAAACCGGAACATTTGTGATTGTTGGTATTACATTGCAGTAAAATCTTCCAAATCTAACTGTGGCTATTATGCAAGGGTGTCTATTAGGCAGCAGTGTTCTAAAGACATCTGCTCATCATTTTTTTTGTTTTCTTTCTTTCTTTTTTTGATTCAGAACCAATAAAAAATATTATTATATAGGAAAATGTATGACTTCCCTCAATTGGGTATGGCTGGGCTCCTTTGTAGGTTTAATTTTATGTGAGTCTGTCGTGTACTTGCTATCCCAATGTAGGTACTGAACTTCCTGAGGCTTGGCTATAAATATTGCTCGATTCAATTTAACAGAGCTCATGAGTGGGAAATTAGAAGCTTGGGACAACCTTCGCCAGTATAGCTGACTTTTCTGCTTAAGCATGGTGTAACAGTAATAAATAGCAAGGAGAAAGTCGCAACAACTCTTCAATATTCAATTAAAAATATTCGGCCAAAACCACTATTCATTTTTAATTTGCCTCGAATGCACAATTCATTATTTTTTACATTCCTAACGAAGAGTTATCGGTTTTTGTGTGAACGGTGCTCACATTGATTGCAATGAATATCTAGCGCTACTCGTTGTGATCAGTTACAGTAGCCGTGTGCTCCACTTAGCTGCTCTATGACCAGCAGCAGGTTGAATACGTATGAGGGCAGTATGGGAAACTTTTAACAAAAAAGTGTCCGTTCGATGTCGAACTTTCGACAATTACGTCACAGTAATACAAACCCTCTACAAAGCAACCGAAAACATATTTTGACGTCGAACACAGACTGAAGACGCCATCGGTACTCCATATAGGTATATTGAGACATGTATAAAGTTGCTGGCACATGATTATTCAATAAATGAATAAATAATTGTATAGGCCAGGTCCTCTGTAGGTATAACACTTTAGTTTCTTAGCATTCTAATCAACTGCAGTTTTTCCACAGGCTAACTCTTGAAGAAATTGTAGACAATTCTCCGACATCAAAGCTCAAAATTGTCTGCTCTAACAGCGGGAATATCTGCTCCAAAACCTCTTTTTCCCTGCTGCAAGAGCTGCTCCAAATTACCGCTTGCCAGTTCCACCACTGTGTGAGTCCAGTGAAGAAACCGAACCTGTTCATGTGACCGACCTTAAAGAAATTTTTCAAAGCAGAAGACGAAGACTTTTCGCAGGACCGGAACGGCACTGCCGGCATTCCAGTTCCGGAGGCCCCCACGTCTCCACGGCGGTGGTACAACCTGCGACGTCAGTGACACCAAAGAGAGAGGAACCATTTTTTTTTCTCCCCTCTGCTTTGCTTTTTTTGCATTCTTGGGGGTACTTTTCTACATCCACGGATCTGCTCCCACTTCAAGAGAGGGGGGATAAGAATGTGTGTCCACCTCCGATTCGTTATTTTGACCTTTCTGGAAGGACTGTGAACATAACGTCAGGCTGAACCTCAACTAAGCACCCATGTCGGCTGCTTCTTTGTTTTTCCACGAAGATGCCTCGTGGACAACAACGTCACCACACTCCATTGTCAGAACGACATGGTGGTCAGGCTTGTGGTGGACCCTGCAACCAACGACGATGGCACGTCAGGGGCGGCCCAGGGGACCGTGGACAATAGACCGCAGCCAACCCCTACAGGAAGTCCTTAAGGACTCAGCCTATGCCAACGATGCAGCGGACGGCTACATCGTATCGCGGTTACCTGGAAGGTGCTCGGTGAGCATACCTCTTCTGGGCGGTTATTTTTGAATTATTTTTTGAATTTTTAATTGTACTAGTCTTGAAATTTTACGAAATTGTGTGTTTTCAAACCAAATATAAAAAATTCTTGTTTTTTTAGAATTCGCTGTGTAGTGTCATGCCTCAATATTTCCAGTGATATTGGTGACTAGCCAACACTGACTGAGTTCTGTTTCACCTCTCTTGTAGTGCAGCAGATGCTATGACCCATTCCAACCAACCAAGCGCAGTGAATATGTTGCATAACTCTACGCTTTCCGTGCCGCTGGGCCATGCCAGAGAGACTGGTGACATGCTCTCAAGCACTGGATTGACTCGAAAGGCTCTTATCATCAGCTTCAGCACACCAGAAGATGAAACTGGAGTATAGCTTAATTTGTATTAATCTAATTCCTTTTTTCTTCGTAGTGGCCTGATACGGCTTAATCAGCGGTTTAATCCACTACAATTACATTCTCGGTATTGGCCAAATTCGATTTAGCTTACGATTCGACCAAGTACGATAGACCTCCGGTTTGGTTGTCTCCGGTGGAGCTTTCGAATTGGTTGGCTCCGGTTTAGTTTCCGGGTTGTTTTCAGATTGGCTGTCTCCGGTTTAATTCCATAGTGAAGGACTGAAACTCCGGATTTATTCTGGTATAATTTCAAACCGTTTTGTTAGGTAGGGGAATCTGAATAAAAGACAACTTGTATTTTAACGAAAATAAATGGTAATTGGAGAAAAACAATTGTTACTAACATGTGCAACGAGGGGATTTCAGCTGCAATATCTTATTTACAATTAGGTGCTAACCCATGATACAGGCATAGTTCAGCCTTTTAAGCAAGTTGGGCCCAATCATACCTCTACAGTTTAACCTCCTTAGCCAATTTGAAATGCGTGATCGAAATAACCATCCGGTCGAATTAGAAGTTTTAACTGAGCTAAGAATTTAACCAGATTGGAGCATCCAGCCAAATCGGGGATATAGCCAAATTGAAGCATCAAGCCCAAGTGGAGATTTCAGCCGAATCAGGGATTTAGTCGAAAAGAAGCGTCCAGTTTAAGCGGAGATTCTACTCCAAATTTGCAATTTAGCCAAATTGATGCATTCAGCCTTATTGAAGATTCCAGCCGAATGGAACCGTCGGCCGAATGAACACTCCAGCCGAAACGAAATGTGACATTGGCCCTACTTGATAATAAAAGTGAGATGCTGACTGGTAGTGCTTCGGTGTTCTTAATGTCTCCAAGAGAAACGACCGACTGAAGAGGGGATAGCTGATCAGTAGAGGCGGCACAATAGGGATAAGCGTATTGGTCGTGCTTTTGTGATGCCGATAAAAAGAGAGCAGCATTTAGTTTAGCACAAGGCAGGGCATAGGCCGCATCCCCATAACTATGCTGCATTTTAGAAGGTAAAACATTTACAAAACCATTAACTAAAAACATTTTTATTGAATAAAGATTTCCGGACATTTTATTGTTAGTTCCTTGCATAGGGTTCATCTGATAGGCAATCAGTGGAATATGACCTTTATTCAAAACAACCAGTGCCTTTGGATTTCAACAACGTCTACAGTGAAACGGTGCAAAAGACACAGATTTGTTATTTCCCATAAAAATCACTATCGATTAGTGTGGAAACGCTTTTGGAACAATTTCTGAGAATGTTTCGTGCTTTGGAAATGTAGTCGAGCTCTTGGTCTGGAACGTTTTTTTCTGCTTTATTGCATGCTTACTTAAAACGCCTTCTTGAAGCGCAAGCTGGTTCTCTCCTGTTTGCGAACAGGAGGCAATGCTTGCAATCGACTGGGCATTCTCCCCTTCGCCCAGTGCACTGAAAAAAAAAAAAAGATCATACATCTAAAGATTTAGCAGATTTGTTTTTATTTAGAACTTTATTACAGCCAGTGTAACACTTATTACCACAACTATTAGCCTTCTAGATATTCTTGTGCAACTGTTCATCGCCAGCGCGTACTTGATTTCAGTTTTTTTTTCATATTTACACAGTGTTACTTTTATTAAGAAACTAATTTTACAAAACACGTACACTATTAATAATTTAATTTAAAAAAATATCAATGCACTACATTTTTTTACTGCATACTTTTGATGTACTAAAACATATTTTAAACAGTTCAGTCACAGTATTTTACGAGCAGAATATACAATGTGCATACTTGTACTAGACTAAAAGTATAGCTTAAAGCATATTCATAACACGTTAACTGTGCTTCGTTTTTTATAAGACGCTGTGTCAAAAGATGCGTCCGACGTGTCCTGATCTCAGAGTCTAAAGATACGTCGGACGTACCCGGAACCCGGAGTTTAAAGATGCGTCCGACGTAGCCGGTGAATGGCCACCGGTCTGTCGGACGCACCCGCTCCACGCACGCGAGTCACGCTTTCTTATACTTGCATTTACGACTAGGATAAAAAAAAGTTCGACCAATCAATACATTCTAATCTCATTGTAGTAGCCGGAAGCCATCATCACCACCCACAACAAAAAGTGTTACGATCACAAAGAGTGTGCATGTGCTTCGCACGTGTCACCAATACTCCCGTAGACAAAAATATTAATCTAGATGTAGCAGACCTAAAATAGGGTAGTCTAGTGTCGGCATATATGGCTTGCACGTGACGTCAAAACAGTCCTCCTTGCTGATGGTACAATGCACTTAAAGCTGAGCTGACTCGTTTCCAGTTTTTAAAATTAGTACAGCAGCTGTATTACATTTCCAGAGTCATTAATGGGAGAAAAACCGAAAGCTTCTCAACAGTGCTCGCTCTTGTCGGTGTTTTACGCCATCAGGGGCCCGTTTGCTTGAAGCGCTAACCGCGGCTAAAGTAAGCCGCAGTACCTAGGAGAGGGATTTCAAAATTACGTGACTGGCTCGGTAGGGATGAGGGGAAACATGGCGGTGCCCTGGTGAGTGAGCGCCGCTCGCTTTGGAACAAATAGGTCGTTGTAGCTGCAATATTGGGCGCGTTAGTCAGCAACGAATGCTGCAGGAGGGTTTCGCTTTTCCTTACCTCACTTAAATCGCAAAGCATGAGCAATGACCTCGCCGCATTTTTTAGATAGTCTTTCAATTCTGGCCATTCCTAAGCCTAAATGAACGCGATAACTGTCGGCATGGCAACGTCTTTGGAAAGCGGATTGCCTTTCACTCAATTGGCCGGGTATTGATAGTACAGAAAACCAGACAGCGGTCCAACAGACCTTTTTCTAGATTACCCAAGCATCGAGGAGAACTCTGGAAGTGTAATTCTACGGTCCGCGCCCTGGCCTTCCTCTTATAAAAGATTCGAAGTAAATAACCATAATAAGGCTTTAACGGACGCGCGTGCAAGGCAAAATTTGTTTTAGACTTTTCGCTTTAGAACAATTACTACTGCCAACGCCAGCACGTGCAACGCGTGTAACTGCACTCATAGCATGCACCTCGGTGCTTGTGAAATTTGTGAAAATTTCGATTGGGACGCTGTCTGCTTTTGGCTATGTTCCAAATCTTACCCGAGAAACCTGTCACCTACGTCAGCGGGTAATACCACGTGACATCGCAAGTAAACGATCCGCGACTCGATTTTGGAACGGCCGGGATGATCACCTGTATACTACGCGGATTGGCTTCGTCTTTGGGCTACGGCAAAAAGAAAACATAGCAGCGACGGCGGAAAATAGCACAGGATCTCTTTTGATCATGGAGAACCCAGATAAAGACGATAATGTTAACCGCTTCGAAGATTTTCTTCGACAATAACGACGCAGTTTTTTTTTTTTTTTAGATGGCTCCACCAGTTCCGTTTGCTCACCCTCCTTTTGGGCTGTATATTGAGATATAGATTGCTTATTCCTTTCAGTTAGACATCAACATTTTTTGTTTTGATTAAACTGCGCGATCGCTGTAAGTCTAGTCCACGTGCCATAAACAGGCTCAGCTCATAGTAATTAGCAGCGATTACGTTTTGCGGATATTTCTTCCACATGGTGCAGCGGTAGAGCGCATGGGGCTTTCTCAACAGTAATATGTAACTTACGTTCGCTTTGACGCAAATATGATTATAAAATCACGAAGAGCTCTTCGAAACCGCTATGAACAATTTATTAGGGACGGAAATGTGGTGGGGTTGTTTACTGATCGTATACGTAAAATCTTCGATGCCTTCACTGCCCAAGCGTTATCCTGCTCATTACGCACACTCTGGGGAGATAAACAAACCGCCAAAATTCCACATTATCTACTGCGTTCGGACATTTTCATCTTTTAACATAAGAATACGGAGTTCCCTCCAACGCCGAGGACCAGGATGCGGAGAAGCTCTGCTTACACTCGCACTCTCACCATAACAAGTATACCTTTGCGAGGGAAGGTACACGGTCTGGACCTTGTACAATCAATTCGTGCGTTGAAAACAGCAAAGTGCAATAAGCACACAAAAATGGCTGCACCTCATTCTTTGCTATTTCGAACGTCTGCCGCCAAAGCCAACGGAGCAAACGAGCTTTGACGGCTGTCGGCGCAGGAAGCAGACGGCGAACAGGTCACGTGACCTATTTACTCGATTTGATCCGGCGTTACCCCCCGATCGAGGAGGGTAGCGTAGGTAATTACTCCGGAGTAAACAACCCGCCTCTGGAACGCAAGTTCTGACGTCTGCGAGTAACCGCGAGTAAGTTTTGAAACGGCAAGGTTTACCCTTACCGTTTACATTTACTCCGGAGTCGGATCGGGTAAATTTTGAACACAGCCATGGTGTGCCATCAATACCCGGCCGACTGAGTCAAGGCAATTTACGTTCCAAAGTCGTTGCCATGCCGACAACTATCGTGTTCATTTAGCCTTAGGAATCGCGAGAATTAAATAACTATCTAAAAAATGCGGCGAGGTCATTGCTCATGCTTTGCGATGTAAGCGAGGTAAGGCAAAGCGAAAGCCTCCTGCACCATTTGTTGTTGACTAACGCGCCCAATATTGCAGCTACAACGACATATTAGTTCCAATGCGAGCGGCGCTCACTCACCGGGGCACCGCCATGTTTCCCCGCATCCCTACCGAGCCAGTCACGTGATTTCAAAATCCTCTCCTAGGTACGGCGCCTAACTTTAACAGCGGTTAGCGAGTCGAGCAAACGGGCCTCTGGTGCATGTTGCATCATACAAGCGCTAAAATCGGTGGGCAGGAACCGTGACCCGTCGATCCTTTTTTCACGCACTGCGTGTTCTGCACGTTTGTAAGAAACTTTCAGCCCCCGTAGCCGCGTTTACATGAAAGAGACTTAGTTGCATCAAATTCAGTTGTTGTATTCAATGCGGCCAGGTAAGCGGCATAATGACTAAAGAAACGCATCGCATTCAAGTCGCTAGACTGAGGTGGATCGAGATGGCGACTGCGCATTCATTCAGCCCATGTAAACGGAGGTCGCATCGCGATTTAGAACGGGAAGGTTTATGAGAAGGCGCTCTCTACAGGAGCGAGTGAACAGCTGAAGACATGGCGGCGGACAACCTCGTCAGCGGCGCAGAAAGCAGTCCCGTGTGGTCGCCCACAGTTTTCTCCCAAGAAGAAAAGCGAGCTTTTATTGTCATCATAAGTAAGCGGAATATAGCTGAGCTGCTCGGTGAGGGCGGCCGCCGTCCAAGCTTTGCGAAATACGACTTGCGCGTCCGAGGTAGTCCTAAATAACTCCGGCGCAAGCAGGAACGACACCGAGAGCTCCGAGCATTGTATGGTAGCGCAGAACGAGCAGCTCCTACCTCGGTGCCGTTCATGGCTGCGCCGGAGCCTTTCGGCCTCGGGGTTCGGTCGCTCGGGTCGCGGTCAACGAGGTTCAGCGAGGCGAAGCGCGGTGGCGTCCTCAGGGTTTTCGGAAACGATGTCGCTTGCCGGGGCTTGCGACAACACGCGTACAGCGATTTGGTGCAGACACGCGAGTGGTGTGCAGCAATGTCGCGGCTCACGGGTGCCGCTGACCCTCGCGACGCCACTTCGGCGGCGCCCGGCCTGCCCGGAGCCCAAAACGCTGTTCTATTGATGTTCCTTCCGTCCCGTAATTTGTCACATAGCACCGAAACCGCGGGCACAATCTTTACGCTCGCCGAAAGCGATCAAAATGCCTTCATGTGCGATGCACCGGAACACGTGGTCAGGCTGCCGCCGGAAATGCAGCTTTAAGTTTGAGCATTGACACGGCGTGGCGCCAACATCGCGTACAGCTTTCTGCGCATTCATGTAAACGTTGCCGCGACGGCTTCATTTGAACGACGATTAGAGTCGATGCGCTGAAGTCGCAGTCATGTGAACGCTGCTAGTGAAGGAAACGGCCGGAAACTGCACACGACGATTTATGTTTTGTGAGTTTCGTACTCCGAAATTGCTCCCAAACTCACAAAACGAAACCAGGGTGGTGAAGCTCTCGGCTACTTCCGTACTGCCGCGTATACTGTAAAACCCTTAATTTTCGCGAAAATCGCGAGTTGAAAATTTCTCGCGAAATTTGAAGGCACGCGAAAATTTCGGTCCTTAAGAATTTCAATGCAGGTCTCTGGAATTCGCGAAATTTAGTGGCCGCGACTATGTCCTCTGTGACGGATTCGCGAAAAATAGGGGCCGCGAAAATAAAGGGTTTTACAGTATTTATGACGTACGTCAGGCCCGGCAAACTGCTTCCGACTGCCGCGCTCCCAGCGGGTGGCGGCGGACGTTATTTTGTTTTAAATAAATATGATTCATATAATTTATAACGTTAAATAACAAATGAAGTTGTTTTCAAGTTATGACTGGCTTTAAAGCTCGTTATCGTAACTTTCTCTTTCACTCGTTCAACGTGTCTGGGAGCGCTTTCTCTCTTTCCGAACTCCCGCCCGCGCCTCGAGATGCGCTGGCCCAACACCTCCTAGAAGAGAAGGCCGTAGCGCTCCGAGCGGTTACGTCACAATGTCGGCGAACGAAGTCCATAGCGCAACTACGTGAGAAAAATTTCTGGCATCGACGTGAAGAAAACGTTTCTTGTCGAGCGGCGCGGGGTGTTCGTGAGCGTTTATCCGACATTAATATATGTTTTAAAAGCGCAGTATTGTACAATTTATTATATATATATATAATATAAACATAATGTACAACACGCTACCAAAGGTTGAAAGTACCAATTTTATATTTATGATTATCCCCGTAACCGCGGTACTACGTGCAATCCCGCAGATCCCCACACTTTTCGAATGAACCGGTCCGCTGCGACGTTTTCTTCCCTCGTACGAGCTCCGATTCTGGTAAATTTACGTTGTGTGAGCTGCTGACTGTCTAAAAGGGAACGCTGAGACTTTCAGAAGGGAAGGAAACCGAACAAAATCCATTTATCGCCGCAGGGAACCCACGCCAGCGCACGCGAGCAAGAGATGGGTACACGTCCAGCGTTAAGCCCTCCACACTGCTGCCGCTCGCTGCTCTCGTGTGTGTGTGTGTGGTTCTTTTGATCCTTCCCGTCGTTTCATGGTCGTCACCGCAGTCTCGGGTAGTTGTTTTGTGTTCGCTTCATACTACGGCATTTACGTGGATTCGCGGAGCAAGTCCTGCTACGGTTTGAGTGACTTGTGTGGCAACTAGCCAACGATGACACTGGTCGATTATCGATAGACCTCTCTTTCGACAGAGAGAGACTTAAAGTTCGTGTTCAAATGTTTTCGTCACGGATATTGCGGGACGTATGGATACGATCGACAGGTGAGAAACAACTTATTGACGGGCTTTCTTCGTCATGTAGGACGCGAGTAAAGTGCTGCAGTCGGGTTGTTTTTCTGGTTTTGTTTTTCGTGATAGAATGGCATCTTGTTCGTCGTTATCCGTGTACGGTTGCGTCGAAATTTGTAAATATGCGTGGTAATATTCTAGTTTTCACTGAAAGGTGAATAACAAGTTTGTGTGATTATACGAAGTGCGTTGTTTGTGCTTATGTGTTTATTTATACTAATGTTATTTTATTGACTTTACCGCTTTTATACTAGAATTTTAACTATATTAAGGTAATAGTACTATTGTATACAAAATAAGATATTTTGTCTCTGAGGCAGCTCGAGCATATAGGGAGAAGTAAATTAGTTGACTAAATAGTAAGTTCAGTACCCCTGCCACACGGAAAAGTTAATATATTTTCATTAAATGATATGAGACTTAATCACAAAAGTTGATTTGTCGACCCCATAATGTCATTCGATCGAAATTACATTACTTTTGCCATGTGGCCGAGGTATGATGCAAGAATTCAGTCACTGCACGCGATAACATAGCTTACATGATCGTAAGTGACACTTGTCTAGCCGTTTCCGCGTTGACTACGTCTACCTGATTTTTAACTGTGATATGTTCTGCTGTGTCCAATCACTGCGTGCGCTCGCCATTTTGTCGAAGTGTTTCTGTGTAAAATATGCATTCCTACAGCAATAATTGCGTAACTCAATGTTTTCTCTTATACGCCTACCTCGTACCATTTCATACCGATTATTTAGCGGTGTAATATCTGCCCGTGTAATAAAATATTTTCGAGACCCTTTACTATGTGCAGCTTTAATTTTAGCTAATAAGACATGCGTATGTGACTAAAAGCGCGTTACGACGGTCGACCCACGCGCGTTGCCTTCGCTTCGCCGCGCGCCCCCGATGGCCTTCCTTCGCGACGTCACGAGAAGAGCGCTACGGCCTTCTTTCTATTCTAGGAGGCGTTGGCTGGCCGCTGGCGCCGGGAAGTCGGTGGACCGTTAGAACGCGCGAGAGACGCGAGCCCGCGAGCTGTTTCGCTTCTGGGAGTACGTCGCGGCGCGAGATTCGTGCCGCGTTCGTGCGCGCGCGGCTTTCTTTTCTTTTTTTGTGGAAACTCGTTGTTTTTGTAATGTGGTCAAGCATGGATTTTCGTCATCACCACACCACCTGCTGTGCCAAGCGGGGAAACAATTACTGCCGAAAGCCGGGACACCAATGGTTTCGAGTTCCAATGGACGTGCGGTACGCTCTTTTGGTCTTCTCCTCTTGCTTAAGTTTCTGATTAAATGTTTGCAACAAAACCTAACTGTCGCAGTGGTAGTGAGTATTAATTGTTTGATTTCGGCAATAGCTGCGATGGTTTCAAATCACAAAACCAAATCCTATCATTGTTTAGGATTCCTCTTCACTCGCCGCGAGAAATATGTCATTGTCAAATAACTGGAGACTTCTATGTAATATCAAGATCGAGCACATATGCTCACTTCAAAAGATGGTAAACTTTTTGCTGTGAGCTGTTTATTTGGCATTGTTGTCAGCGATTCACGCGTCTGTTCGCGAGGAGTGAAAATGAGCCTAAATATTTTTCGATTAACTGAGGATGAGCGATGGAGCGATCCGCACTGGTTTCCCGTTTCGTTTAGCAGTGACGCACTCCTAAATTTAAGTGATAATATTAAAAACTAATGCAGGTTCTCGATGAAGACTCAATACCAAAGAGCTGAGCTTCTGTTTTTCTTGACCTCATTGCTTAGTTTCCTTTAGCTGCAAGACACCGTCGTCGGTCTTTACTTATGCTTACTTATATAATCAAATTCGAAATGATTGTCAATTTAGCGTGGAGGCATTTAACTCAAGGAGAAGAAAAATAGAGGAGACGCGAGTATTTAGTGTCGCAGTGTTGAACTCGAAGTACCGTTTTTTGAAAGGAGGCGCAGAGTATGCTCGCTGTTTTCATATGACCATGTCAGGCACGTAATGGCCAATCAAGCAATTCAACTTTTTTTTTCTAGGCTCCACGCCTGTGGCTGGACGGCGCAAGGCTTGTGAGTATACGCCAAGAAGCTCGAAAAGGATCACGAACCTAGAAATTTTATGTAAATTTAGCGAAGTGTTTTTGCAAGGACGCATATCATCACCTTCGTCGCACGTAACCTTAACGTTTTATCCTGTTTTGTTGTTCATTTCTTTGATTCTTGTGTGCAAAATAGTGAGAAATTTCTTCTGTATTTTCTACTGTCTGTTGAATAAAAATGAACGCAAAAGGACAAGCATTGCATATTTTTTGTGTATGTGTCACTTTCGTTGCTTTGCTAGGTTTCTGCTGCTTTGCTGCTGGTCTCGCTTTTCAGTGCTGGCTTGTGTGCGTTTCAACGCACATTAACCAGCATTGAAATGCGAAAACCAGCCGCAAAGCAGCAGAAGCCTAGCAAAGCAACACGCAAACCGGGCAAAAAAAAAAGTACAACTACATATATATATATTTTGTTTTAAATCTAGGTGGCGCAAGCTACCGCCATCCATCCAAACACAATGGCGCTGCCGTGCAGTTTCGGTTTTGGTTTCGCTGTGCCGCCATGTTGATTTTAGTACAGCCTCCAGATACCAGGGGATTCAAATGGCGCTGCGGACTCCCAGGGTTTTCCAATTCGCGTTCCATGGGCGGTATAGGAAGTTGCACTCCACTGACGAAACTTCGACTTCCAGAGAACGAAACGGCCCACGACGTTTGATATCTCTTCAGTTTCGTCCGACGTATCTTTAGACTCTGGGATCCGGGTACGTTCGACGTAAATTTAGACTTCGGGTTCCCGATACGTCCGAAGCACCTTTAGACACAGCGTTTGCAAAACACATAATTTGGAAATAAAATAAAAATTAAACATAAAGTACGCGAAAGTTCTATCTTCTCTACTCTCACAGCTTCCTATTTCCTCTCTGCAATTTTATCGGTTCGGAGTAGCCGCCATGTAGCGCAGCCTCTTCGCCGTTCACGTTTCATTTGCGCCCGTTAGCTCCTCGGACAACTCGTGTATCGCCTACGCACAGCGTGGTTCCGCTCTTTTTTGCTTTATGAGCACGAAGATATATTAAAATGAGCTATCTTGTGTGGGCCCTTATGGAAGGTGCTCATGTAGCATTGACGGCACAGTAACTTAACGTCATTATGCCAATACAACCGGGAGAAGCGCTCGCGTATCTTCCCAAGAGTGCGATTAACGACAAAATGGCCTCTTTTAGGACTGCTGTGAAGCTGTCTGAAGAACTGGGTGCGAAACTCGGGTGGTGCCTCTAGCTTCCACGCCACTCGGTCACCTTTAGGTGGTGCTCAGGGTCGATACAGAAGTTCGTTGCGCAATTTCAGTGTGTCCCACTGGGCCCTATAGCTTAACACGTCTGGAGAAAGGTGCGATGCCTCGGTACGTGGCGGTCGGCGACCGTTTCGCCGACCACCATGTACAGGCCGACAGCAAGGTCGCGCAACTGGGTTTCTTGAATCTCTTGAGGTGAACACATGTTGTTGAGATGCTTAGCTTGCAGAAAGTGTGTGTCGGGACCGAATTACGGCGGACCAGACTCAAGCACTATCGAAAGGAGCCCTCACTACAAGGTTGTCTGGAGAGGGCGTTAGCATTGCTGAGGTGCGATCTGGGTCGATGCTTCATCACTAAGTTTTACTGCTGGAGTTCTAGCCATCGAGCCACTTGTTCTGTGGCGCCTTGAAACCAAGCAACCATGTCAAAACCACGTGGTCTGCAAGAATAATAAGTTTTCTGCCGCACAAATAGTGGTTAAAGTGAGAGAGCTCCTTGACCACACCAAGAAGGTCACGTCTTCTTGTGCAATAGTTAGGCTCTGGTTTCTTGAAAGTTTTGCTGTTGTACCCAATGAGTCGCTCGTGGCCCTCTTGTTATTGGGATAGAATGCCATCGGCCGCAGTGTTTCTTGCATCTGTATCAAGAATGAATAAGGCGTCATCTCTTGGGTAAGGCAGCGCAGGGAGCGATGTAAATTTCTGCTTAAGTGCGTCAGACGCGTTTTGACATTCGGTGGACGAATTGGACACCGTGGACTCCTCGGTCAGAGCATAAAGTGGTTTAGCGAGTCGTGAAAAAGCAGTAACAAGTCCGGTAGTGATTGGTCAAGCTGTGGAAGCTCGAAAAGTCCGTACCTGATGTCGGGGTTGGCCAGTTGGTTATGACACCTTAATTCATTGGGTTAGGAGAAACTCCACTGGCTGGATTGGAGTTCCTTAGGTACCGAGTTTCCTTAGAAACTTGGGTGCATTTTTAGGCGTTAGCTCCAAGTTTGCGTCCTGAAGTCGCTGGATAGCCAGGTCAAAATTTGTCAAGTGTTCGGCGAACGTCTTCACAAGGACCACGATATCGTCTAAATAAACAAGGCACGCGGACCAGGTCTATCCCTGAGTGCCTTCTCCATCAGACTTTTGATCGTTGCGGGCGCATTGCCCAACCGAAATATCGTGACTGTGAAATGTTAGTTCCACAGTCTGTGTTGAAGGCTGTTTTTTAGCGGTAAGACGGATGTACTGGAACCTGCCAGTAGCCGCTCTTCAGGTCCAGAGTTCAGAACCAAATGGAGCCTGCGAGTGCGTCTCAGATAATGTGCTCATGGAAGCGGAAATGCACCTTCTTTGTGATGTCATTCAGCTTTCTGTCGTCTACGCAAAATCGAGTTGACCTATTGTTTTTTTACTAGGTTCATTGGCGAGGACCAATGTCCATAGGCAGGCTCAATTGCATTTGAAGGGAGTATTTTTTAACACGGTAATCTTTGTGCGTGAGCGCTTAGCCAGCGGCACCCTGCGTGGTGGCTGTCAAATGGGCGAAGCGTCACCGGTTAGTGTTCGGTGCGGGGTCTGATTTATTTTTCTTAAATCGGTGTCGTTAATGCTGAATGCTGTCAAAAAACGAGACAGAACGTTTCTAGGAGGACTGCGTCGCCCTTTTAAAGGCGAGAAGCGGTAGTCTGGTATAACGGAAAAGACGAGCGCAGAGGTCAACAGGACACGAGCCTAGAAACCTAGCAGGTGTAGTTTCCTAAATGGAGCAACTGCTGGCTGAGCATCTTCACTTGTAACAAGACAGTATGTTCGGCTGTGGCCTTCGTGTTGGTAACTCGAGCGAGTCATCGTCGGGAGGGTGGGAGCCGACTGATGCACGGCTGTCCACCATGACACCTTGCGGGCGGCCTCCATTATTAGTGGATTAGTATGAGCGGCCCGAAATGTGCGAGAGTAGAAAAGACGCCCAGAGTATTAAATCTCTGCGTATACAAAAGCACCGATGAAAGCCGCAGTGCCGACAGCATCCACACTGTCTTCGAAAGACGCGATACACGAGAAACGCTCAAAACCCTCAATGTCGCCAGCGAGCTGGGACAACATCTCACGTGATGCTTGTCGTCCATGACGTAGCTCCGCATAGTGTAGGTGACGTTGAGGCCAATCGCTGAAACGATCTTTCCAATACCTGTATTATCATGGTGCGTGACCCGCGGGATCCTAGCGGCATGTGGCGGAGTACTTGCAATGCTGAAACGCTGTGGTTGACTGCAAGTACTTGTGCCTCCAGCTCTTCGGTCCAGCGATTGGCTTTAGCAAGAATCAAGAAATGTGTTACGTAGGTCAACGATGTGCTGTTGTCGCCGAATTGCGATTGCCGTTGCTTAAGGCGTGGCGTAAATTGAGGTATAGTCGCGCTCGGCATTCGTCGTCGCTGATATCGGTGGAAGATCATATAGACTTGCATGTGGAAGTCCTGGCTTGACTTTCGTTCGCAGGCCATCAATAAGTGCGACCAATATTTGTTCGAATAAATTCGATAAAACGTCCAAGAGAGCCGTGTCGCTGTGCCTAAGTTCCTGGGCCGTCTGTTGGGGGTGGGCATCCAGCAGGGCTTTGATGACTGATGACGTGCCCGTCCGATTGTTAGGGTCGATAAAGTCGGGAACCCGCCTGGGCACGATGGCTCTCCGGTTCGCTGCAGCCCGTCCTCAAGTTGCTAGGAAGGTCCATACGTGAAACCAGAAGGTTGTAGCCCTTTTATTTAAGCGTGTCTCTTGCCTCAGGATGTTCCCTGCGTGTCCCCGACGTGACGTCTTTTTTCTCTTTCTTACACCCCGCACAATACTATAGGAATAACTGTGCGCGGTCCTGTTCAAGCCCACATTTAACCAAAAGAAATAAGTAGATTGCTGGAGCCAATAAAATAACAGCAGACTTTGCTGTTGTAAAAATTCCTGTCTTGCCGCGTGAGGTATCGGTGACCAAGTGCATTAACTAATCACAGCTCGAAGAACATGGAGTTAAATCTCTCGCTGAATACCGGGGATCCTGAGTTCGGCCGACATTTTGTCAATTTTTATCTGGATGATCTTTCTGCCTGTGTGCGGTCGCGTATCGCTACTTCATGGTGCACTGTAAAGACCCTAGGCTAGCAGCCGTACTTCACTAGCTAAATTGTTTCATATATATTGGTGACACCAGACGCCTTTGGGTCTGGCTCAATTATGTACATCGAAGCAGTATATTGTCGTTAAATCATGACCCAGCTATTTAATTCTCACGCGAAAAAATTTTTTTTTGGCTGCACTGACGTGTACGAGATAGAATAGTGAGGTATGCCATTTGGCGGCGATGTGAGGCTAGCGATGTGCAAGCACACCGCTGAGGCCACTGTGGGGCAAAGCACAATAAAGCCCGAGCAAAGCCTTCCGACGACTCACAAGAAGCCCCACGGAAGCTGCAGATATGTTTTATCACGCGAGAAATTGGTTGCATACATCATTTGTTTTGTCTGTTCGATTGTGAGAAAAAGTAAGCTGCGTTCTATCTCACACCCCTGTGAGAGGGCGTAACTTGCGCGATCGGCACACGCCTATATTCAACGCGAAAATGTGGTTTCGAAACGGTCAGTTACTTACATAGCCTCGCTTCTTTAATTTTTTGTTTTCAGTTATATTTCATAGAATAATAATTGCCTTTCAGAAATTACATACAAGCATTCAGAAAGTGAAGTTCGAGCATGATATTACATACGATGTTTTCCACTAAATCTAGTGCCAAGGCTCTTTTAATATTTTTTCGACAGCTGTACATTTGTGGAGCTTTAAATATTTGGTTTTTGTTCTGGTAGTAATACATCTTTTTGGGGTAACCTTGATTAATAACAGCGAGCTGCTCTGGGTTTCTCTATTCTCAACTAGAGCTTACAAACCAGAAAACATCTGCATTGAATTCATATAGTCATCATGCAAGATATAAAAATAAACACCAAGACTGGCAAGATAAATGGAGCAACTTCAAGTGCTGTCTTTGTAAAGAGCAGTCCCACTTGGAGAGGTTCGTTTTCTCTGGCATGTCACGCGGTTCATGAATTCTCACATTGCTAATCGCAGAGTCGGCGGGCTCCGCGAGCTTTGGTCCCAACTTTGTGTCTGACGAGTTCAGAGCCCCGAACCCTTCAATCGTGCTTGCACCTTTAACAGGATACTGGGCGGTGACGTGCACTGGTCATGGAGCGACGGTTGTGAAGCAGCCTTCCAGGGAGTGCAGAGAATGCTGGCTGCTCCACCAGTGCTGAGACTTTACGACCCGGGAGCTCCGCTGCAGCTGTCTGGTGACGTTTCCGCCTATGGCATCAACGCGGTGCTGTCCCGCGTTGTTTGAGATGGTCAGCTCCGCCCGATTGCATACGCGTCTCTAACTTTGACTCAAACAGAGACTGGCGACAACCAGATAGAAAACGAAGTGGTGGCTCTAGTGTTTGGGGTGAAAGGGTTTTATTACTACCTTTAGGGGTGTAATTTCTTCCTTGTAAACAACCATAAACCCCTGCAAACTACTTCCGGGACCGAAGGCAGTCATCCCAATGGTAGCACCAACCAGACTACAGCGCAAAGCAGTGTTTTTATTTGCGTACCGTTTCTTCGTTGAAGTTCAAGTCATCGGTGGAGAATGCTCGATTCAGACTGCCTGACGCGATTCCCGCTTCAATGCCAAAACGACGACCACGAGGAACCGACAAAAGAGTGTTTCTTCGTTCTACGCTTCAGCACTCTTCCAGTGAATCACCATGACGTAGCTCGCAAGACAATTCGTGACCCCATGTTGAAGCCGGTCGTGCAGTACGTCATCAATGGTTGGTCAAATCGCGCGCCGAGTGATAAGCTCAAACCATTTTTCCAAACATGCAACAAGTTTTCGCTGCTGTAAGGTTGCCTGGTACTTGGTAACCGCGTCGTCATACCGCCTCGTTTCCTAGTCCTTCATGCTTGACGAAGTGCACCTAGGACACCCGGGAGTCGTCAGGACCCAGAAGCTGGCCACATGTTAAGTTTGGTGGCCGACCATCGATCGCGATATCGAGGCACAAGTACGCGCATGCCAGCCTTGCTAGTTGCAGCGCAACTTTCCTTGTCCTGTTCCTCGTCACACATGGCCTTGGCACGCTCGTCCGTAGGAACGGTGTATTTTGCTGGACCTAACAGAAGTGCCATGATGGTTGTCGTAGTAGAAGTGTATTGAAAGTGGCCTCAGGTATTTCAAATGAAACTAACGATTGCAGAGATAACCACTGGGTGTCTACACGAACGCTTCGGCTGCTTTAGCTTTTCAGAAGCTCTTGTGTCAGACAACGAACCGCAGTTCACGTCAGCTGATTTGGCAAGCAACATACGAAGCATCGGAACCCGTCATATTCCCACTGCACCGTATCATTCGAGTAGTAACGCACAGAGCGAAACGCTTTGTTCAGTCCTCGAAAGCAGCTCTACGTAAAGAAATTGTCGCCCCAGTGATGTCTATGTTGACAGATTCCCTTTTAGGGTAAAGTAACAAGCCGCTCACAACAACCGTTCAAGCTTCTGCCGTCCTACTGTTTGGCAGACGTCTCCGCACTCACTAATGCGTTGTGAAGCCATCGACCGGAAAGAAACTTATGACAAAGCAATTTATTCAGATGCTCCAAGGGCGTCAAGGCTGTCGGAGTGAAAGCATTTATTTCGCTAGGAGGTAGCGTGAGATCTGAAATCTCAGACGCGGTGAGAAGTTGTCGAGAGCAACTCCTCTTGCTCAAACAGTACCAGCGTCGTACAAGTTGTGCGTTACCACTTCACGAAGTGTGTTTCACTTGGTGCGGCACTAGGACCACATTTTCCAGGTGCCACCAGAAGGCGAAATCTACGCCCGGGAGCCCTAGGTAGAACCAGACGCCAGCAGGCTTCCAACACCGCTCATAATGAACCTGGCCTGCGAGTCAACAAACTCCCCGCGAACAAAGACCACCGGATCATAACGCTCCCTAGTCGCTCTCTATAAAATACAGTTTTTGACGCCAGAGGAGAATGTTGTTTTTTGCGTCCGTACAGAGAGGCCATGTAACGAAGAACATGAATTGCTCGACGAAGTAAAACAAGTTCTTCGTCACTTTACCAACCCACCATCTCGTTTGCAGTCCAGTGTTAACTTAAAAACAATTTATTTCGAATATTCATGAGATAAAGACAAGGTGGACAACGTTGAACAAGAAAACGTTGGTGAAGTCCAACAGCAACAACTAAACGGAAATTCATTATCCGTCCGAACGACTGAATACCATGAAGGACGGTTAGGATTGACACCCAACTATCTGAACCTCACGCGGAATTCAAGCCAGAAGGGAACAGTACAACAACCCTCAACGACCACGAAAACATGGACGAAGACGCAAGAAAGCCAAGTAATCAAAAATGGCAGGATTGTGGGAAAAACCATAGTACACTAAACCGTAGTCCAAGGAAGGAAATATTCAAAGCTTCCCAAGGGTACACACCTTCAGCGCTTCGACACCGAGGAATGCATCGTATGCATCAAACCGAGGGGATCGACCAACATCACGACTCCCCCGAAACGAATTCCCCAACAATTATTGACTACCGTGGGAAGTAGAGTACTCGAAGATTGGCTGGCTTTCAAGACGAACCCAAACACCAATGGAAATGCAGTAACGATGTACGACCACAAACGCCTGGAGAACATCCTCCGTATGAGAGAGAAATTGAAACCGCAGATGGCATGTTAGAAGTTAGCATATACCAAGCTACGATGGGCTCGTTTCGATGCAGCATTGTACACGGCATGGACCACACAGAAGCCATCCAAGATTTATTTGAAAACGGGCATTGTACTGAGGCTTAGGCCATGCGTAACTGGAGGTAGCAAAGTCCTAAAATGAGATCGTACTTCGGCTGATTCAAGAACTATGCAAACTAAACGCAAGAGGCCCAGTGTAGCTTGACAAGTGATTGAATAAAGAGCTAAGCCCTTAAAGCATCGCAGTGCTGTTCTTGCAGAATCTCCCAGCTTTCCATTAAAAATGTTTTATCTCATATCCAAATGATGTAATGTATATATTAGTGGCCGAGAATTCCCCACAACACACTCGACTATGATCACCCCAAGACACTCTAAACCGGGTCAGTCAGGAGCATTATCACGCCAGGATATGCCATAATTTCAGATCCGCGTCTGAATTGCTGCTTTGGTGTACTTGTCAAAAACAACAGATCCGGTCACGTCAGAACAAAGTAGCACTTCAGACCCGTGTCGAAAATTCTGTCTGGCGTAAACGTGAAAAAAAAAGGTCCTGTATGGGGATTTTTCTTGATCAGTCCGCCAGTTAAAAAAACACAAATTGGCTTAATAGTGCCCTTTCAACCTGAAAATACCTAAATCATATTTAAATTGCGAGGTGCGGCGATTGACGCCGCACTTCGCAAAAGAATGCAACATCGTGATAAGCTTTACGGCTTATTCATGAGAACGAGGCATCCGAACTATCTATCTGAATTTAAAAAGGAGAGGAACAAGTTATCTCGCGACGTTAAGCGAGCACGAAGCAATTATTATGAAAACAAATTTGCAGACATCTATAATAATTCTAGGAAAGTCTGGGATACTGTTAACACCCTTATGTCAAAAAACAAAAAATACGGTATTACTGAGCTTACTGTCGAAGGTGTGTCATTCACTGGTACTAAGCTTGCTGACGAATTTAACAAACACTTTTTGGAGTCTGGTGCATCGAGTAGAAATACTTCAAACATTACTGACTACGAACGTTATATCACATCTAGCACAGAAAGTTCGATTTTTATGTTTCCAACTACAGAATTAGAAATAAACAACTTAATACAAAAACTAAAGAATAATGGCGCTTGCGGTGAAGACGGCATAAAAGCTAGACCTATAAGATCAGTGGCTAACTTGATTAGCCAACCACTATCACATATATGTAACCTAGTCTTGGGCACAGGTGTATTCCCAAGTAAATTAAAAATTGCTAGGGTATCAGTAATACATAAAGGAGGGGATAAAAATGATTTAAACAATTATAGACCAATTTCTGTTCTGCCAGTGTTTTCGAAAATTATAGAACAAGTTATCAATGAACGATTTCTAAACTACTTTAAAAAGACAAATCTTATATCAGAACAACAGTACGGCTTCCAAAAAGAAAAAGTCGGCGGAAATGGCATTGTTAAGCATCTAAGATAAAATAATTACTAATTTTGAACACCAAGTGTATACAGTAGGCGTATTCATTGACTTAAAAAAGCGTTCGATTCAATCAAGCACGATATTCTATTGGGAAAACTTTATAGATGTGGGATTAGAGGGAATTGCTTAGCCTAATAAACAGTTATTTATCAAATCGGTTGCGTAATATACAGACGTTAATAACGCGAATTCAAATATGGGTAAAATAAAGTACGGTGTCCCGCAGGGCTCTATACTTGGCCCACTGTTATTTTTAGTGTATATCAATGACATAACTAACGTACCGCTTTCTGGAGATATAATTCTTTACGCTGATGACACTAATATATTTTTTTCTGGGAAAAACCTACAAGAGATTGAGCACCATACCAATACGTGGCTCAGAAATGTATCATTATGGCTCATAGCAAATAAGCTAGAATTAATTACTAAAAAAACTAAGTATATTATTTTTAGACCACGTAATAAATGTGTCGAGCAAGAAATCATCATACAATATCACGGCGAAATTATTGAACGGGTTGTTTCGCACAAATTCTTTGGCGTTTTGTTTCAGGAAAACTTAAGCTGGTCTTGTCATGTAGGACAAACTAAGAGCCGAGATCTCGCGCTCCATTGGTCTTATATGTAGAGTTAGAGATTTATTGCCACGTCGAATACAGAAACAGTTATACTACGCATTGGTTCATTCTCGCTTTAACCTACTAGTATGGGGAACAACAACAAAAACAAATATAGACAGCCTATACACACTGCAAAAGCAAGTCTTGCGTTTAATAGAAAATGCACCGTACAGGAGTCATACTGCTCCGCTTTTCAGAAAAGCGCTCAGTTATTAACATTGCAAAATGTTATTAAAAACAATTATCTTCAATCATCTATAGTCAAATAAAGTCCGAGCCAACAGCCCTTTTTCAACAGTACTGGAAAGAAACATGCTGTACAATCTTAGCATCCCCCAACCACACAAGAGGAAAAGTAACGCACAAACTACGGCCACCAAAAACCATCTAACCAAATACCCATCCTTCTAAATGACCTTCATCCTGATCTGATGGCTATAACCGAAGACAGTGTCAAACACCAGGCTTTAAAAGAGAAACATGAATACGCACTTTCATGTCATCTCAAGAGTGACGGCAGTTCTCAGGTTTATTTATTTTTTTAGACTGGTATGATAAGTGCAGTGCCATGTTTTATGCTTCATTATTTATCAGCAAGTTATTTGTTATTTTCTAGAATTTACATGCAGTGTTATCCCGTGTGCACTGTTGTGCTTAGGGTTTTCATATGGTTGTTTACATTTCGCAGGTTTTCATTTTTCTGCTCGGTCAGTGTGCCACGCTGAGTGATGCCGGGGGGGGGAGGGGAGGGGAGGGGCCGACGCCTCGTCAGGCATTTAGATGCCTTTTGCGACGGCCTCCTAGACAACTGTGATGTAGCGTTGTCTGAATAAAACATTGAATCTGAATTGAATTGAAATCCTCAAAAGTAAAGTCCAAAAAACGAAGCTAGTTAAGAAGAAATCAGTTCAATGATTGAAGGTTATTAGAACAAATGAACAAGCTGCGAGAAACGGAAAAAAGGCTGCACGAACATCAGACTTGTACCGAAGTCCACAGAGAGATCAGCTGTAAAAATTGGCTGAATACCTAAGTTCTTAGAGATGCCAGAACTGTCTAAACAACCCTACGAATAAGTTTAGACAATATATAGATTTCATTAATCAGACTCTGGTTAATGACGATCTATAGAGATTGGTCCAGTTGGCAACAGGCCCATAAAGCCTTTACTGGCGTGTTTTCCACCTGTTTGTTTTCCCCTACATTTTTCATCTACAGCCTGTACAGCGTTACTTTACCGGTTGCTTCATTGTGTTATCCAATGGTTGAACCGAAATCCCATGTTTTTGTTTTAATTTACTTAGCGTTGGTCAGTATGACTTCGCTCCGTCTCGAAATCACAGTATACAAAATTGATTCTAAAGTTAGTATACACTCATAGGCACATAGGCACTACCAAACATCAACCATGTTAACTTAGTTTTCTATACTTTACAGGTGCCCCACACTTGGGGACATAGGTAGGTTTATCAAACGATGGAAAGTGTTGAGCCAAGCTCATCATTCTGAAATAAGAAGCGTTAGGCAGGAAATTGTAGCATCCCATATAAATTTGTTTTGTATCCTTCCCAGCTCAAACATATCAGAATACCTACAGGCGACAGCATTCAGCTAGAGCAAGAGAAACATTGACAGAAGCAAAAACAAAATTAGAATGGGGCGCTAGAGGTGTTTTAGGCTGCGGTGAAAATGGAAATCGCACCGATCATTTATTATCGAAGGGCATGACGCCATGACGTTTTCGGAATTTTGGCTCGTAAAAGGCTAAATCCTGCAACTAGGGCTGATTATAATCGCTGCTCGATCCTATTGGTGTGATGACTACATCAAATTGTGTTACTAGAGCTGATTTCATGCGAAAAGCGTCACGCTGGAGAATGACGAAAAAACGTTGCACTGCACAACAATGCGACATAAAGACGAATAGGCTCCAGCAAGCAATGCATAAGCATCGAAATCATATTCAGGGTGTTCCACGTAACTTAACACGAGATTGAAATACATTTTGACCATACTAGAAATAAAAATTCAAAGGGATAAGTCCGTTCCTTGTTTGGAGCATGTCATCCTTGTCTAAACATCGCCAAATGAAATTAAATAAAAGTAGTTAATAAACTTTCTAAAGATTATATTTACAGCAAAAGTCACAATGATAAACTTAAATTAAGTCCTCAGAAACATTCAATTCAGTGCTTTTTGTCAAAATTCCTCTACCACGGCTTGTTTATCTGGGCTTTTAATAAATTCCGCGACTTACGAGAAAACACGTGGCTGCGCGCTTACGCGTGTTGCATGGTAGCGCTCTCAAAATCGCTCTCAAACATGGCTTGAACAAATTCAAGCCTGCCTGTTGGCCGGGCGCACTGCTGTTTCAAAAGTAAAAACAAGAACATGGCTCTGATAATCACACTGGCCTTGAATATACAAGACGGAGGGTTGTTTCGGGAGCGGCCAATGTAGGGGCCAATAACGCGCATTCCCATTTGAAGGCGTTTGAGTGCAGATCGGTGTCCTTGCAGCAGTAAGCGCTAAAGGGTGCTCCAATCTAACCCGCAAAACTAATCCGAGAGCCGGAACTCCTTTGTCTTCTTTTTTACAGCTTCCGGATTGCGTTGCGGCTCAAACATGTGCGGTAGTGTTTGGACTAGAGTGCCTTCATGTCCGATTTCGATTTAGCGGACATAAAGGCACCCTAGTTTCCACGACGCCGCTAGAGCACGTGCAAAAGATGAATGGGAGAAATAGCACCTTTTGTTGAAGTTTTGAGTAATTACGAGGGGGCAATACAACAAAAGCAACTGCTTCTTAAAGTTTTCTTTGAAATGATATCGGGTTGCAATGTTCATGACTTTAAAAGGCGTGCTGGTCCAAGTCTGGCCCAAGTGCACTAGTACAGTCTGCCACTGATTCAGAAGCTTCTTTGTCGCGGTGAAACTGCGAGGATAAAAGGGTACTGTTTCCTTAAGCATTTTTATCCTTTCCGGTAATGATGCTTTTCGCCCTAGCAAAACTTGATAACGTAATTGTGGATTGAACCACCCGCCAGATAAAAACGGAGGGCGGCTCATGAATTGGCAACGAGAACTTTGTAAGGACTCGACTTCGGTTCTTAGCAATCAATGCCACTGCGGGCGCTCTGGTAGTAGCTCATGTCCAAACACTGCGTTGATTAGAATAGCCGTACTCTAACAATGCCTGGAGCTCAGCACGCGTTCTCTACTTGTCCAACAACAGCGCGTGGCTATGATTAACGTTGGCGGCATAAGAGAAGGACCGGGCCAGGTGGCCGCTCGTTCTGACTCCGAGTTGAGGGGATGAAGGATGCACGTATTTCTCGAATTTTTTGGGCGACTGCCTATCGTCTAGAAAGGAAAGACTAAGGCAAGTTTATTCGAGTTAATAACGTTAGGGAGCGATTTTAAGTATAGTAGTTAGCGAAACTAGAAAAATCGCTTAATGGCATTTTCTTTATCGTCCACGATTTGCTGACAATTTCCTAAACACACGAACAAACATCGCTGATATATTGACGCAAATCTTGAACCAAAACAAATTGTTTTGCGAAGTTATTGAAGTTAAATTTTTTTTTAGAAGTGCAAGTCTGCTACTGGCAACACTAAAAAGTGACCATAGGGGAATACATATCCTCACTCTTTGGGATGTAGATCTTGTTCCCAACTGATTAAAAGTAGTTTCATGGTGTCAAATGAATACTTTGGAAGTTTTCTCCAGCGCCTGAGCAGCAGCACGAAGCAAATGCTTGGCATAGCACACTTATAGACTGCCCGCTCTACCTGCTATACTTCGTTTCAGCTTGGGTCCAGACGCAGGCGATGCTACAAGCGCGAGCTCCGGGCTTTCAGCGTCTCTGCCAAGCACGCGCGCTCGTGCAATGCAAGCACTGTTCAGGGCCACACGCTCGCGCTCGTAGCATCGGCTGCGTCTGGACCCAAGCTGAAACGAAGTATAGCCTTCCTTCCCTGACGTCATGGGCGCACAGGTATATTTGAATGTTGGTTTTGGCACCATTTTCACTTGGCGATTTCACAACTATTGTTAATATCGCGATACTAAATATCATACAGGAAAGGGAAAAATGCTGTCTCCGAAATTATAGTTAGTAGGGGTAGCTCAGAAAATCGCCGGATTACCACTTTAAGCTGAGACTGCAGCCAATGCCACAAGCATGAGAGCACGAGGTCGCTGCTTTTAAATGTTCTTCCACAAAGCGAGCACTCCCGCTGGAAATGCAGGTATTAAAGCTAGAAGCACGGATTAGCTCGTGCTTGTAGCTTCGGCTGCAGTCTCAGCGTAGGCGTAAATGGGATATAACCAACGCCATCTTTTGGGTCGGCATCGTCGCTACCGACCCCGTATTTGGTCTGCGCGCTATTCTCAACTTCATTCTACTTTTCTTTTTAATATTAAAAAAATTAAAAACGTTTACGAATCTATGTTATTCAAAATTATAGCGCAGCTCTTGAGGAGGAGGAGGGGAGGCTACCGAGGGGACGGTATACCGCTCCCCCTCGACCGTACCCTCTCTCCTCCCCTCCTCCTTCTCCTCCATCCTTTTTCTCCCCCTCCTTCAATTCCGTTTCCCCGCTAAATTTAACAAAAAAAAATGACGTAACACGACATGGTGTTACGTCACCTTTGAACGAATTCAGTTTCTCCGGTAGGTTTAGCGGGAAAATTGACGTCACGTAGCCTCACCAGCAATTCAATTCCCCGCTATATTTAGCGGGGAATTAAATTCGTGTTCAGGTCGCGTAACGTAAAGTTTGCTACTAAATCTAGAGGATAAACTCAATTTCCCCGCTATATTTAGCGGGGTACTGAATTGGTGTTGAGTTCATGTGGCGTCAGTTTTCTCGTTAAATTTAAAGTTGTTACGCCGACACCGAGAGCGACGCCGACGCTGCGAAACACGGAAACGGACGTTTAAGAGCTGCGCTTTGAAAAGCTGAAAAATAACCTTTTATTCGATTACAAGGTACATATACGCAGCATGTGCTTGAGGTCTCGTTCGGTTCCAACAATTTTCAACTGGGCACGACGTATGTTATTATCCCAGGCAACTTGTAACCAGCTCGATAAGTGGGTGTAACAATAAAGTGCTTCAGCGGGTTTTCGAAATTTCACAGAGCAGCTTTGAAGCTGCCGGAGAAGAAAATTATTGCAACGGTGTCGATAAGTTCAGTTAGACGTAATCACGCTTTAGATTAGTGCTTTAGCAGGCAGGTAAACAACAAGGAATTTGGCAATGTGACTGTCGCCAGTGCACCCGACGGCGAGAAAATGACCGAGTCATCACCTGGTTACACTCGTGTATTCCACCTTCTGTTTACGTCGGCCTTGGTGCGTGCATTTAATCGCAGTTGCTGCTTAGGCCCGCGTCCCCCTGCACCCTCAAATCCGGTTTCTGCGCGTCCACGCAATAAAGAAAGAAGTCGGAGAAAAGTCGGACGACTGGAGCCAACACCTCCCTAGATAACAAAGCCGTAGTGCTGATAGGGATGTCGTCATCAGCGCAGGTTAGCGCTGGTCACATACTGACAGACTATGGTTGCGTCAACGCCCGGCTCAAACTTAACTCGACACCAAGCGCTGACGCAGTAATTGTTTGCAATCTTTGTCCAGCGATTGCTTTCACTCGTGACGCAAAAATGTCAGCACTACGGCCTTGTATTCTAGGAGTGTTGCCGGAGCGAGTGGAACAGCCAAACCACGACCAAAGGCTTCCGGCAGCTGCAATCGCTCTGACTTCCGCAAAAACCGGAGTGGCCTGCATTCCCCCTCTGAGCGAACACCACCCCGTTTCGGCGCACAGTTGGCGAGGAGGGCGAGGATGATGGACGGCCCTACGCTGATTGGCTACCGCAGAATCCGGGCGCGTCCGGGTCCCGTAACTTTTAACATTTTCAACTTCCGATGCGTCTCCAGGAACACGGAAAATATAACCGTTGACGTCAGCGGCGACGTCACATCCGGGTCATGAACGTTTCCGCATGACCAGATTTCGGGATTGATTGGACTGCCTTTCATTAACCGCACGAAGCGCGCCGTCCCGCAAAGGTCTCGCAGCGCCACTACAGAGCACTAGGTTACGTGCTGTGTTGGGACCGGACCGGCTGTAGCGAGGAACGTGGTGTAGATCGCCATAAACCAACTCATGTTTACAAACAAACCTGAGTGCCCCTAGAGGACGCCACCGGCTTCGCGCATGCGCGATGGAGTATGGGCAAGAAGCTGGCCGTCGCCCATAAACAAAGCATTTGAAGGCGATGTTGTCGGCATCGGTGTGAGTCCCCGTGCTCTTTTTCGCGTTGCAATTGTTCATTCTACGTCTTTCTGCCACTGTCTGACTACTTGAGCGGCCTCGGCGAAATTACCGAGGCTCGTTATATCGCACAACTTCGCGTGGATATTGCGACATCCCGCGATTCATTCCGCGTAGACGCCGCGGAATGGACGGTAAAGCCTGATTCGCATGATGAGATTCCGCTCGCAATTTTCAGTCGCGACGTCGCAGGCTGCAAAAGTGTGAACCGCAGCTCAGAGGGTTGACATCGATACTGAAAATTGCAAGCGAAATCGGACCAAGTGAAAGAGGAAAAAGAAGTCAATGATGGCCGGTGATAACAATGATCAGCATCTCCTTGTATCTAGTGTTTACACCGAGCCTGCTTACTCCAACCAACCTTCTAACTCAAAGTCTGTTGAGGCCTGCACTTACTTCTTACTGCAATTACCGGACCAACGATTGGTCTATGGTTCGGTTAGAAACGTTTGAAAAAGCAGACAACAGTTGGAACAATCAAGCGGCCGTTTGAACTTGAAGACGCACTGAACGTAGTCAACAGTGGGTCCGTAACAACTTGACGGTTCTCCCGCATGCATGTTGGAACAAAACAAATAAATCTGATGACCACAAGTATCCGTGAATTCAACCCAAAATGCTTCCCGCCCACGTAATCGGGGTCCGACGGCGTCTGGTCTTCCCTTTTCACGGCACATATTCATGTTCTCGGACGAACCGAGCACATGAAAATTGACCTTCAAGCCGTTCTCAACTCTTTTTGTACAGCCCCAGTCTCGGCGTCTTGATGAGGAGGCAGGTTTTTGTCCGGTTTTTTCAAAACAACGTAGGAATGCAAATCTCGCATGGTGACTTCCGCCGCACAGGCCCAGACCGGAAGTGCGCTCGACGCACCACCACCGCGCCGTGGCGTAACAGAGTCGAGTTCCTGTATAGCCTGTTCACCCTTAAGCTGAGGCTACGGACGGAGCTACGTGCCCCCAGGACAAGCAACCGCCTCCCTCTTCTCACCTGAACCGGCTTTTCGACCGTACGTGTGGCCGCGAGCGTGAGTACCTAAGAGAGGTGTGTGACTGGTCCAACGAGGACGTAGATTCCTGTAGTTTCGGCTTAGGTCAGGCAGGTATACAGGTGTTGACCCAGCGCATCGCTTGTGAGCTGCTGGTTATGCGCATGCTCGCGAGAAAGGCGCATCTGCGCGTTTCAAACGGTTGCGAATGCTTGAAGCAGTATTGTCCAAACTTGACGGACTGCAGCCACTTCCTATTTTCAACTTTCACGACATATAGGAGGAGCACTAACGTCAATCAAAATACAGTCTTAGGAATAAATGGTCGACATATTTTTCCTTAAATGTGGGAAGAATCTGACACATATGCTCCTTCCGAAATTGAGTAACCTTACCCCCTTCAACAAGAGAGAAACGTTCCTCCCCGTCGATTCCAACATACATTCGAAAATGGCAGTTCTCGTGTGACCTTAGGCTTAGCTGCGTCTATCGTAGGTGTTTCCGGTACGCCATCGACGTTCCACCAATTTTACCGTTCCTACAGTCACGGGATATGCAAATGCCTCCCGCTCACTGGCGTCTGACGACAGAATTTTGTAGACGCGTTCCAGCATGAAGATATCAACGGGTCTTGGCGCTTTAAACATCTTAAACTTCAGCGATAAGTGGCTCCACATATTAGCATGGCTAAGGTTTCTTCCGAGATGATAGACCAAACCGTAGCTGCAGCTTGCCAGTTTCAGTGCCACCTTTGGATTCTGGGCGAGCGCTTTGGTGGGACACATGTGTCAGCACATAAAAGGCCAATTGAGCAGTCACGGCTTGTGGGCCGTGACTGCCTCAAAGGTTCTGTCCCAAAGGTACTGGCGGAATGGCTTATTCTAAACATCCGTGAAAGGGCTAACTTATAAGGGGGACTACTGTTTTGTTCAACAGCCACCAACCGCCGTGACAAAATGCAATGGGTTTATCGTCAGCGCAGGTCCTTGAGCCCTTGGGCTCAAGAACCAGCGCAGAGTTCACCCAGTTCTTCCTTCGCTGGAAGGCAGTCCTTTGCTCTTCCATCCAATTCCAGTGTGCTCATTTTCCAAGCAATTGGTGCAATTTCTCCAGGGGCTTGGTAATTTGGAAAAAAAACCTCTGTAAAAATTTATTGAGCTCGAAAAAAGCTGCAGCTATTTCCAGTTTTCTGGGCATTTCGCCCTTACGATTGCCCCTGCTCTCTCTGGAGTATGATATAGATCGATGTGGTAATTTTTGCTTCAGGTAGTCCACCCTTGAAGCGTTAAACTCGCTGTATCCTAACTTTAACTACAAGTCCGCATCTCTTAGGCTTTGAATGCCTAAGAGATGCGGTTCGTCTCAAGTTTTCTCCTGTGCTCTGAGTCATCCACTGGAGTTATCAAGATGTCGTTAAAATAGGTAACCCCGTGCCGTAATTCACAAAGGAGAGTCCATTTTCCGTTGGAAAATACTGACGCTGATGATACACCATAGGTAGACGGGCGTGCTTAACAACCCTTTGTTGGTGAGGATGATGGCGTATTTGTTTTGAGGCTGAAGATAATTCAACCTGCGGGTAAGCATTAAAAAGGTCCAACTTTCTGAACTTCATGACCCTAGGCAACTTTGTTTGCAGATTTTCAACTTTCAGAATAGTGTACGTTTCTACCTTGGCCGCTGCGCTTGCGGTGACCTGAACATCTTATATTCGAATCGGTCCATCTTTCTTTAGTACAGAAGCAGTCGGTACCGACCACCAAGTCGTTTAGACCGCCTACGAAATTCCCTCTTGTTCTAATCATTAAAGTTTTTGAGTCATCAATTCTCGTAAGAAAAAGGGAACTGCTCTTCGCATGAAGAACCATGGTCATGATGCTACTGGTAAGCAGACCTTGACTTCCAGATTTTCCAGCCCTGCTCATGACCTAGGTGACGTGGATATGCCATGAGTAGTTATTAGTTATGTAGAACTCTGAGATATATTTACGAGGTGACGTGCTCCAGTGGAAAACCATTAATTTTATAGACTCATGATTTTGGGTGACTCTAGAGGCGGGACATTTTTATACTCTTAAATTTGCTGACTCTAAGACTCATTAACCTTTTATTACACTATATAGAAATTTTGTCTAGCATCAAATTCGAAAAAAAATGATCGACAATGGCTAATTATTTTCCGGCAAGGAAAATTGTCGTTAGCAAAATAAACTTTATAGTTAATGACTCCGCACCGACGTTCGCCCGTAGGCTAAGTATGCTATAGTAAGTGCTGACACTGCCACCAACGGTCGCCTGTGGACTAAGTACGCTGGATTAGGTCCCCTGTAAACTAGGTGTTATACACAATGCATGACTCTCCAGGCGGCCGCTCGTGGAGAAAGTAGATGTGAACCAAGTCTGACTTGCACAAACGGTCGCCTCCAGACCAAGTATGCTGAATAAGTGTAACTTGCAGCCGACGGTCATATGAAGGCTACAGTATACAGGACTAAACCTGACTCGCCGACAGTGGGCGCTATGGAATAAATATCTTGAGACAGCTTGACTTTGCCACCGACGTTCGTTGGCGAATTAAGTACAGTACAGCAGGTAAACACGCCGCCGAGAGTTTCGGCGGACCAAATATGCTAAGCAAAATCTTACTCGCTGCTGACGTTCATCCGAAGATGAAGTATCTTGGACTCAGTATGACTAGCCGGTGATGGTCGCCTGCATTGTATGTATGCTGTGACCCAGGATCGGTCGTCGCGGACAGTCGCGTGCGTACCTCAGCTAACCATCAGCGACAAGGTCATCTTAGTCCGAGTGTTTGCGCTGTCTTTCGACTCCTTGTGGTCCCGAGCAAAACCGTTTGAGCTTCGCGGATCGCGCGATCAGGGGGCTCGACACCCGCTGACCCTTTTGCGGGTGTCGCTAGTTACGACTTATTGTGGTTTGTTGTAGTTAGCTATAAATGATTATAACTTAGAATGTGCTTATAGAAATTTTCGACGCTTATGCATTGCAATAAGTGGGCTATGCACGCTTTGTGCGTCATTGTAGGGCATGTAACGCTTGTTTATCGCTCTCGAGCGTGACACTGTTCACATTAAATCCGGCTCATAAACGCATTCTATGTTATAAAAGCATATTGAGAAAATGAGCGACGTATCAAAGAAGCTTACATCGTGAAGTCGTGACTCGACACATAACGAAACATTCTGCTGAGATAAAAGACTGAAACCTGCAAATATATCCCTTTCAGGGCAATGCTTCCGATATCCTAACATTACGGTATGTCTAACTCTATGGTTATATAGAATTCACGATAGCGTGGATATCTCACCCGTGTAGAAGTAGGAGAGTACAAATAATCAGGGCTCGCATCCTCGGCAGGCTTTCGAAGTTCGTCTTCTCAGCTCTTGCTTAAGGAGCAATTGGTGGAGAAAACCTGATCAGACCCTATTTTATACTCATCCGCCAAGCGCGACACGTCGTCGTTAAAATATGACGTCGTCTTTTAGAATTCCTCAAGCTATGATTCGCACAGGGATGAGGGTGGAAAGTGAGGGAGAGGAGGAGTGGAGAGCGAGCGGGGCGTCAGGAAGACCGAGCTCTGAATAGAACAATTAGTATGTAGATGCAAAGCTAGTTGCATTTGACTCTTCTCACCTCCGAACGCGCTCAGACGCCAAACGCCGTAGTTGAGCGTTCGAGTTTGCACTCGAACACGTTCGAACATTGAGTAGAGAACAGCGCCGTCAAGCTTTGCCTCAACCAACCAATCATTCTAAACACAGTTCGGCTCTCTTGCGTACCAGCGCTCAATCGATTATTCCTGTCCCTCAGTTTCCTCGAATACTCTCACCGGCCTGCCTAACAAAGATGCCTCCTTGCAAAAACTTTACGGGATCTTCACAGCCGAAGTTGAAGTTATATTGAACGCCGATATTAGTTTGGCGTCATTAGACATTTAAGAGGGTAGAAGGGGTAGAAACAATAAAAAATTGAGTCAAGTGTAGAGCTACGAAAGCAGTCACCATTGCTTAACCTAAGGTAAAGTTTCCCATACCCCATTATTGTAGGCGGTATGTAATGACAATCCGCAGCAGTAGACAGATAAATTGAATGTTGCAAGCGCTGGTCAAAGAGCGATAAGGCTTACATTGGTGTCCTCGGAAAGCTTTAATCAAAATTTGCAATGAAAACACGGGTGGATTGGACCTCTGCGACCGCCTTTTGAGTTACTTTCTGAGGGCTGAAACCAAGAATGTTAACTGTGAGGTCCATTCTTCATTTGGTCGACCTTGCCATTGTAAACTCGTGGTTTCAGTATCGTGAAAAGCGTACCTAAACTTAGACACCTCTAGAATGGCTCCTTCAGTCTTTTGATATCAAAGTACAAATCTGGAAAAGACTGCGGAAAGGAGTTTGCAACACTAGAAATGATTTCATCGTGGTAAGTTCTCACGAGAAGTCGCCAGTAGTATCAACAAAACGAAACACACTTTCACTTCTCGAACTAAGCTTCGCGTAAAGAATGCAGACCACATGCCCCGAAGTAGCGGATTTTGGTCCTAAGCATTACCCACGTTGCAGGAACCCCGGCTGCGATGCACGTTGCAGAATCTGCTGCACAACGTGCAATGTTGTGTGTGTGTGCGTTTGCGTTTGCGTTTGTGTGTGTGTGTGTGTGTGTGTGTGTGTGTGTGTGTGTGTGTGTGTGTGTGCGTCGCGCGCGTTTGTGTGTGTGTGTGTGTGTGTGTGCGTGCGTGTGTGTGTGTGTGTGCGTGTGCTGTGTGTGTGTGTGTGTGTGTGTGTGTGTGTGTGTGTGTGTGTGTGTGTGTGTGTGTGTGTGTGTGTGTGTGTGTGTGTGTGTGTGTGTGTGTGTGTGTGTGTGTGTGTGTGTGTGTGTGTGTGTGTGTGTGTGTGTGTGTGTGTGTGTGTGTGTGTGTTCGCCCGCTCGAAAGACACTGCTTTTCCGATTTACATAAGCGGTAAAAAGTCATTTCGTAAGTTCCACGTGGCCCCAATGTAGTTCATAAAAAGTAGTTTCCATAGCGTTGCAGGTTAGTGCCGAAATTGCACGCCTTTTGTTGAATTTAAGTTGAACAGAAATAGCCTGCCTTCAGTTACATTTTCTTTACTGGAACCCACTGTACAGCACACTGTACGTGCCATAACAGCCAACCTAATAAACCGCTATACATTATGATTGGAACCTGAGTCTGTGGTTTGAAAACGGAAACTCGTGAAGAAGAAAGATAAAGGGACAGACGTTGGCTCTCCTTTTTTTCCTCCTTCGCGAGTTTCCGTTTTTCCAACCACAGTCTCAGGCTTCAATCATCATGTATAATTTAAATCAGTTCGCCTGCACATTAACTGTTTTTCACTGTAAACTGAGAGAAAATTTACTTTTTTGCTCTCCCCCGAACCTTAGAGACACGCAATTCTGTTGCAAAACAAATGTTCTTCTTCCCAATATTTTTCGGATCTCAAGAGCTTATATTTCACTTGTTCCTTACTTTGCCAGGTATATTTTATGGTGGATGTTTATTTTATTTAAAACATTTTGTTATTTTTATGATAAATAGTTCTTCGACATCTACTGTTGCCCCAAGAAGAGGGACTCCAGCCAGCTTCAAACTCATAAGTTTTTTCCTTGAAAACCCGACACCGACGACTAAAAAGGTGACAACAAACACAAAGTCTCCGTTCCTATCTTTTGTTCTGTTGTTTCGGGCTTTCAAGATGTAGTAAGTTACCCAGCTTGCCTGCATATTCTATTGTTTTCGTAAAATCTGGTTGGCAGTCAACATCTCAATCTCGAGGGTTTCAATAAAATGATTCAATGAATATTTTCTAATAAACGGTTTCATTATCAGGATACCTCAACATACTCGTATGATGGTCACTTTCATGGTATCATATATTTTTTATTATGCTAAGTCTGTTGCGTTAGCAAAAGTGCAGACTGGTGAACATGTATGTTTTTTTTTCAATTCTTGACCACATTAACGTTTCGGACAAGGCATTATTGTTTTTGCAATTCTGCATTTTTTTGTGTTAATGCGGATGCCATACGTGTTGTTAAGTCCCACTAAAAGTTATAACCTCGCTTTGTTTCCGTAATTAAGTTTGCGCCACGCCTACGCCACCCGCAAGAAAATCCAGTTGTTTTTTCATGAAGCTCATACCTTTAGCATTGCGAGAGTGCATTTGTTTTTGGCACCGCGGGGTTTATGAGGGGACAAACGGCGGACACACATGTAAATTTAATATGGGATAAAACACAGATCTTCCAAAAAGGAACCATTTATATTTTCGAGGCTCGCATGGAAGCAGAAAGGAGTAGCAAGGCTGGAGTAGCTTAAATAGAGTTAATTCCTCCCGAATCTAAGGTTTTCTGAAGAGGGACACTAACACCTTTAAGCGTCAAAATATTTAAATGTTCAAATGTTTATATTATCAAGATCATAAACCAAAATGTTGTGAGATGTCCCACACCTGTTATTTTATCACTGCTTGTTTCAAAAGCATGCACCTCACAGCCAAGCATTTCTGCAAAAATCTACCTAATAAGTCAAATAAACCACCTGAGAAACCTATGTACAATATCCTTGCATTCTCTCCGAGTGTACTGCTGTTATTCGCTATTATTTGTCCCGTAGTTCCCTGGTATATACTCTAAGCGACTATTTGTATATTTAGAAGATGTCCGCAAAATATTTAGGTAGATTCTATCTTCAAAGTTAAAACAGGTAAAACAATTGACAAAAAACGAGTAAAGGAAGTGCACGGACATAGTATCGTAAATTAGGTAAATATTTTACGGTTATTGCAATATGTCAATGAGTTTCCCAGGGATGTCTCTTGGATGTGCTTTTGTTGTCTGAGATTCAGTCCGTCCGCATATCAGCAAAAGAATCCCGACAAAGATAGTGGTTTGGTACGTTTCCATGGCAGACGGCGAAGACCAGTTGCTACGTTGTTCCTGAACAAGTCACCAATCTTCCTCTCCCAATGGCGTCGTCAACAGTGGCTGGCGCGGCCCTTCCCACTGCCTATCTTTGGTTCCCACTGAAGGCTATTGGAGGCGTCGTCGCCATGGACGAATCATCCAAGTAACTTAAGCGAGGCCTCGAGGAGATGCCCCTGATAACGTTGTTGACTCCCAGTAGCAGCCCATGGTGCGAGAGCAAGCGAGGCCGCTATAAGCTTCTACCAACACCACCCACGCACACCTCAACCCCTCCCACGGACGACTGGCACCAGCAGGACAGCCAGTAGTGTGACAGCGCCTGGTCCAAGGTCTACAGTGCAAACACTAAGGCAAGTTCTGCGTCACAACCACGTATCGTTTGCACGTTCAACACAGCCATGAAGGTTGCTCTGCTAAACGTTCAAGGAGTATGGCATGCGAGAAAAAAATAGTATCAAGCACAGCGTTTACAAACCTACAATCTACAACTAATGCGGCTGATAAGGGCCAAGCGACCAAGCATTTTTTCCACTTGAACGGAGTGTGTGCCATGCGAGGTGTCAGTGTTTCGGGAAATGCTGTTGTTTTTGTTGGTTTCGTTCTGTTTGTTTTAGGAAGTCTGCTTTTGTCGACATTTCGGCGGCACCACTGACACGAAAGAGTGCTTCATTTTGTGTTTTTTTTTCAGCAGTTCATAGGCGGTTTGTTTGTATATATTCTCCCAGTACGGTGAAATACCGGGTTTAAATAATCGCGAAAGTTGGGACGTTAAAAGCTAGACCACAAGAAAATAATTTTAAATATTAGAGTCTGGAGTCTATCAAAAGCTGACTAATAAACTAACAACTAAAGTAACCCTAATATTGAAACTTTCAAGAACAGTTGTAAAGCACTTCTTAGCTTTGACATTAACTTCATAAATGTAGAGAACATAGGTAGGAAGTTATTAACCATAAAAAACCGCATTCATGGTTTATGGTGCACTCACGGGTTGAATCCTAATCAAGGTCACAGGAAGTGCAGGGACGGCCATGATAAACAATGGAATTATCAACTGGTTGGGTTACGTCTATCCTGGGTAAACTCAATTATCGAACCAATCTTTCGGATGCGCCTCTGAAACTTAACCTATCAGGAAAAAGCCCTACTGGACCCGAATTTAAATCGAACTCTAAAATGGCCAGCACAACAAGTCCATCGATATTGCACGAATCAAAACACGTATCTTTTTGCTTTCAAAAAGACACATCTGTTGATTTACAGGTATAGGTACGTGCAGTTTATTAATCTTAATCAAGTTTCTTTTTTCTTTGAACGGTAATACGGTAACATGGCAAACGAACGGTAACGTGGCAAAAGAAGGTGAACTTTGGGCCTGCATGCCTTGTGTTTATTCTAAATTCGAGCAAAGATTTTCGTTTCATGCGAAAATGAAAGATGACGGTGTAGAAACAATGGGTGGCAATGACACGGGTCGTTCCTTTCCCCGAACACGTTGACCACACGTTACCCAGGCAACGCATAATACGAATGCGTTGTAGCACTCCTGTTAGCTTAAAGATCGCTGACGTCTACGGTGTACAGGTGCCTAAGCTGCGTCAGCGCTTCTCGCTTTTTTATTACGCTGTTTTTGCCGTTCATGGTCTAGACAGGTCTCAGATAGGTTAATTTGGGAATATGAAAGAAACAAATCATCTTGCACTTGCCGGTTGGAAATGTTTGCCGTCAGCGAGAACAAACGTATTCTGCCGAAATATTTTGAGATGGAAAAAGCTATTTTGGTTTATAGTTGCGGAGTGACTAATGGCAAGTATCTAATTGACTATAATTAGTCACATTTTTTGTTACTTAGTATTTTAAAAGTTATAATAAGTAACTATATATGTCACTAAGTTACATTTTTTATAACTTATTGGGGAGGAGATCGAACGGTGGCGCTGGCTAGCGGCCGCCGTCGGAACTATTGTGAGGGAATAACAATCCCGCCGCTAGTATTCGTTCAGCCACGGAAGACGAGGACTTGAGGCTCGTGAAAGGTATGTGGATAATATTCATTTGCTCGAAAAGCATCTGCGTATGGGTAGCATAGTCCCTGCTTGTCTCACCTTGCTTTAAATGTCGCCGCATTCTCGTTGGAAGCAAAAACCAACCCACGTGTAGGCGCTCGCGATCGGCCGCGTCGCTCCGGTGGCGCGCGCCAGGTCGTGCGTGACTGACGCGGTGTGGCGATGTTTGTGCGCTTCCTAGGTTGGACAAACCGTATTCACGAAACACACGCATTGCTTTTCAGTGTCCCTGTCCCTTGCAACGATCATCAGCCACATCGGCGAGAGCAAGAGGTGTCTCGTTGAAGGCGAGGACGGGCTGAAATGTGATCATGTAATCGAGCGCAGCATCGCCGCGGAGAAATTTTCACCAAAACATCAACCAAAATAGTCATTACATTACGTTTTTTCGTGAAATGCCAAAATACAGAACACACTGGTGAAAATTATAATGTAGAATGTGGCTAATTGGACTGCATATTGGAATTAAACGTTACAAGTTTTTTTTCAATTTAATTTATCGGTTATTTAAAGGTACACGGTTCAGGATGAAACATCAATGAGTTCTGCACGACGAGGACTTAGTCATACACACATTTGCATTGCTCAATCGAAATTATAGGGATCGCAAAATGATTACCGCAATTGCGTAAATATCACAATATCGAACTGATACTGCTACCTAATATGTTCCAGTGTAAAAGCTAGCCTGGATTAAAATAGTGACCAAATGATAGCTGTACCTCTCGGTGGCTTCCGAAGCCTCACGACCCGGTCGTGTGATCCCTTCGGAAGATTCTCCGACGGAACGGCGTTGCTTATCAAGAACCTCCTCTTGTGCATTGTTATGAAATAGGTTAAGGATATTTTGCCGGCTGCCGGCACAACCACTCGGGGAAAAAAAAAAAAAAAGATTGCCGGGAGTTTTGGAGGACAATGATTACTCTTATAAAGAAAGAAATAAAAATCGCCAAATGTTACATGAAAAAAAAAAAAAGTTGCCTACTCTGATTTGAACCTGGGACCCACGGCACGTGAAACGGGCACCTTTCCACTGAGCTACTCACACAACTAGGGGTGTCCGTTTTGGCTATTCCTTTTACATGGAAACCCAATAAAAACGACTATCGGCAATTTTTTTTTTTGCTCGGTTTGCTGTGCCGGTTGCCGGCAGAATATTTACTGTCTCTAAAATACAATGTACCGTTTGAACTGATGCCGACGCAAGCGTGATTTACGCGCGTACATGCCTCGTCCATTAGGGTAGTTTGCTTGGAAGGCATCGCTTGAAAAGTGACGACCACACACCACGTCGTGCACAGTCAACTTCTTCCCTACTCTTACTTATCCACTGCGATTTGAGTTTTTTTTTTCGGCAGGAAAGCGATGAAAACTGATTGCAAGCTCTAAAGCATGCGCTGAGCACTGCGGTACGCAACAAGGGCGTACAATATTCTAACAAACCTGCAGGGAACGCGGCAACAACACGGCAGCCAGCGGCCGCACACTGGAACGCCGGAGTTGTTTTCCACGCAGGCGGTATTTGTTTTGGTGAGCGCAGCGCCCCCTATAGTTCGATCTCCTCGCCAATAGTACTTCTGAGAAGCGGGCCACTAAACTGCCAATTACTCCAAATGAAATTCAATCTAACTGTCATTTAAGCGCTTCCCTCGGCAACTCAAATGACATTTGGCCGAAATATCATTTTAACTACATGGTTTCGGCGGCTATCTGCGACTCAAAGCCCTCACTTCCAGGCCGTCATTAAACCGTTTTTTTGTCACCACCAGGCGACCAGAAATCACGTGGTGCTGTAGCGAGCGTTCCGCGTCTAGTGTAGTCCCGCGTGCCACCGCGTCCTGACGACAAATGTGGCACTCCGGTTGAGGCCCCGCCATTGGGCCCCTCTTGATTTCTGCTCGAAGTGGCGGGCGTGAAGCGTCTCCCCGGTATTCATTGTTTACTTAAGTGCTTTGAGCGATCGCCCGGGGCACGAAAGCGACTAGTACTCCGGGTGCTCACGTAGGATTCACTTCTACACTGAGCTTCCTCTAGTGGAACCCCAGTTGTTAAGCCCGATACTCAAGCCTGGTTCAGACACTTGCGTTTGACTGCGTTCGACTGCGTTGCGGCTACGGGAAAGCAGGAGATCCCCGCTGCTTATATCGCATGCCAAGATTATTCCTTGAATTGGATTCCGCGCTTACACGAAGCACAGATGTGCCGGTGACTTGCTTTCGGTTCTCGACGCAACGCAGTTAAACACACTCAAACGCAAGTGTCTGAACCGGCCTTCACGCAGCAGCGTTTGACTGCATTGAGACTGCGAGAAACCAGGACACCCGTGCTTCGCATGTCGCGTGCTGAGCTACTCCTTATGACGCTTTATACGAAACATGGATGTGCCGGTGACTCACTGCCGTTTCCTGGCGCAGAGTAGTCAGACTCACTCAATCGAAACCGTACGTATTCGCGTCTCCAGCTCGTTTTCTCGCCCTTCCCACTGCGCAAAAGGGAAGCGCTCTAGGGAGGGCAACCCGGTTCTTCTGCTCAGCGGGCACGACGGAACTGCTAGCGAATTTGGCTCGCGAAATGTCATTTTCGAATGCACACAGCGCTCTTCACTGTCCCAATGTAGTGTTGCAGCTCCGTATGGGATTGTACCTTACTGGAGAATTTAGTGCTGAGTATAGAAGCATTTAACCATAATAGTCTTTCCAGAAAGGTCTCATTTTCTTTATTTTTAGCATTTGGAGAATCTGACATCGTTATCAAGATAGACAAACAGTCGAGCACTGGTTGTAATACAAAGTCCTATGCGTTACGGGTTGCTTTAAAAAAAAACAGACGCACATTTCTTATGTCTGACTCGGATTCCGTCTTTCAGTTTTTATAGTGAGAGCTGGTCTCATCATATGTACGTTCTTTGAACATATTATGAACCATCACCCGTGGCAATAGTTTGTAAAATGTCGATTGATTCAGTTATTCTTGAACTGGGAATAATTTTAAAGCAATTATTCGTCTAAATACCCAAGAGCTCATTAAAAGGCCCGCAGTTCGTGATTTCACATATACAATTATCCGAGCGAGCAAAGAGAGTAAGGGCACACAAACAGCAGCACAGATCTTTTCAACAAATACAATATTCTGTTACCTCCAAGGTGTACGAAAGGCCCTCTCTTTAAAGGGGCACTGATCTCTTCAAAGTATTTTGAAGCGCCTGGATTGCACACGTATGTCACAAAATAAAGTTCCCTCGAATAACTTCTCAACTCAATAATCAAGCCGTGAGACACATCAGAATGTAATATTGCACGCATGTTTACCTCCTGAAATGTATCCCTATATGTCATTGTCTTTAGCATTCCTGTTCTCGCCTCGGACAGTCAAGCACTTCACAGTGAATTATCAAATACATGTTCCTTTCTTATGCACTGTTAGTGTGATGAGTACATTGCTAGAGTTTATCTCTGTAGCACACTTCCCTCCCACATCTTCCTTTCTTATTTTTTTACACTCTCCTCCACTGAACTACTCTGCCTCGCCCAAATTTTAGTGTGTAGATATTTACTAGTCAGCTACAGTTTGCTCACTTCGGGTTTAAACTTTTCATGTGGGTTGTTTCATTTGAAATCGAACACGCTTGCCGGGGTGGGACTTTCGATTTTCTTTTTTAAATATATGTAATTTCCCCATTTCTGGAAAGAACAAAACCACTTTTGTAAAATTTTTAAACGATTATTTTGCTTCACAAAAAATTATTAAGTGGAGCAGGGTGAAAATCGATTTTTTACTACGTGATTTTTCTATTCAGTTCTGCCCACTGGTATGAATACGGGAAGCATACAAAGCTCACAGTAATTTTTTGTGCTCTTGTATGTTATTTCGACTTGTTTTTTAGTTTGAAGGAAAATACTTTTGTATTTTTGATTATTGCGTTAAAAAATGCCAAACACCGTCCTCTTTGACAATCCGGTGACATTATCAGAGCCACGTAACTCATGATTTATTATATTTCATCGCTTACCAAATACTATGCAGGTGTAGCCCTATACATGGGCTATCGACGGGCATAAGTTTAGTTTATTTTATTGTCACTGAATTTTTATATAAAATTTGAAATGTCGTCGAAAATGAAATTAACCGATATTTTGAACCCACTTTATCGAAAAATGCCATTTTTTATTTCCTTCAATTTTTTTAATTATTTCTGCCGATCATATGAACTTTCAATTGGCTTGATGGGATTTCCCCCTTTTTGTTGTATCTTCTCAGAAGTGATCGAAATCACTCCCACTTTCTCTGAACGGCCAAACGCAGTTTCTGCAGGATCGGTTTTGCTGCAAAACCTATACTGCTTATTTGTGTGTTGAAATGCAGCGGGTAAATTAATTTCGATTGAGAACACTCGTGACTTGGCTACATATTGTATTTTTTTAAATTTTTTATTGATGGCAACTGACATTCCTTAGTCTGATAGTTAGCGGTTGCAGCGGATGTTCCACTATCCAATGTCTAAAGTCAGGGCACAAAGGGCGGAGAAAGCGGAACGCGCTCTTCATGTAGCCAGACCGGGGTCATATACCTGTTTGTGCTGTACACAGCTTGTAAGGCACGTACAGCACGCCCGGCCCTGCGCGCTATAGGCCCAACTCCGTTACACCCAGGAAGCATTCAGCACACGGGCGCCGATCCATGATGAGTCTTGGCGCGTGCGATCAAATGACCATGTAATTGCCTGTTATTTATTGTCAGCATGTATATCAAAAACATGTAAGATCACATGCCCTCTTTAAAAAGGAAAAACAGATTTGCAGAAAGAAACTGAGGAAAACGGTCTGAGTTCATATGAATCGAAGAAATTTTTTACAGAACACAAACACCAATTGGCGATAAATAGACACTTTTATTAATATATTAATATTTTTATTTTACATATTTTACAAGCGCATCCTAAATATTAATATATTTAGGATGCGCTTGTCAAATTTCATTATGTTGTGCTTTAAATAGTCCAGTTCACGAGCAGCGCAATATTGTAACTTTTTGACAACGGCATCGGCTTGCCTCTGTGGAGACGATCGAGCGCGGGGGCGAGCTGAACTTTTGCTACCACAGCGGTCGGATGCAGCCCAGAAGTTCAACAGCGTGGTAAGTCGAGACGAACAGAACGAAAACTGGAGCCAAAGCGAGCGAGCGGTGAACCCCAGACGGTGGCCCTTCTGTTTGAACGAGTGTGTGCACTTCAAAATAGAAGTGTTGGGTTTTGTTCAAAACTGATCGATATCTCTGATGCCAAGAAGCAACGATTCCCACATGCACAGAGGGCAGCGAAAGCAGCCACTTAATGTCTCTGTAGACTTTTAGTTCCTCCATTTCGTCGCACGGAGCTTAATGCAAAGATTGTACTGCCTTCGGGAATATGGAAAAGCGATTTGACGATTTTATTTTAGGTGGCTACGGTAGATTTGCTTTGGCTAGACACACATTGCTTTGGTTTGGGAATAAATAAAGGTAATGGAACATCCGCTGCACCGCTAACGATCGGACTAAGGAATGTCAGTTGCCATCAATAAAAAATGAAGAAAATATAATATGTAGCCAAGCACGAGTGTTCTCAATCGAAATTAATTGACCCGCTGGATTTGAACACACAAATGAGCAGTATATTCTTTGCAGCAAAGCCGATCTATAGAAACTGCGTTTGGCCGTTCAGAGAAAGTGGGAGTGATTTCGATCACTTGTAGAGAAGATACAACAAAAAAGTGGGAAATCCCATCAAGCCAATTGAAAGTTCATATGATCGGCAGCAATAATAAAATAATTGAACGAAATAAAAAATGGCCTTTTTCGATAAAGTGGGTTCAAAATATCGGTTAATTTCATTTTCGAAGATATTTCAAATTTTATATAACAAATTCCGTGAAAATAAAATAAACTAAACGTATGCCCGTCGATATTCCATGTATAGGGCTACACCCGCACAGTATTTGGTAAGCGACAGATATAATAACCCATGAGTTACAAGGCTCTGAAGTTGTCACCGCATTGTCACATGGGAGCCATTTCAATCCCTTCTAGAGAAGGTACAACAAAAAAGAGGGGAAATCGCATCAAGCCAATTGAAAGTTCATATGATAGGCAGCAATAATAAAAAAATTGAACGAAATAAAAAATGGCCTTTTTGAATAAAGTGGGTTCAAAATATCGGTTAATTTCATATTTCGACGATATTTCAAATTTTATATAAAAAGTTCAGTGAAAATAAAATAAACTAAACTTATGCCCGTCAATAGCCCACGTATAGGGCTACACCCGCATAGTATTTGGTAAGCGACAAATATAACTCATGAGTTACGAGGCTCTGAAGATGTCACCGGATTGTCAAAGAGACGATGTTTGGCATTTTACCTCAATAATCAAAAATACAAAAGTATTTTCTTTTAAACTAAAAAATAGTCGAAATAACATACAAGACCACAAAAGATTACTGTGAGTTTTGTATGCTTCCCGTATTCATACCACCGTACAGAACTGGGTAGAAAAATCCACGGAGTAAAAATCGATTTTCACCCTGCTCCACTCACTAATTTTTTGTGAAGCCAAATATTTTTTTACAAAATTTTTGAAAAGCGGTTTTGTTCTTTCTAGAAATGGGGCAATTACATATATTTAAAAAAATCGAAAGACCCACCCCGACAAGCGTGTTCGATTTCAAATCATGGGCATGGCGAAATTGCAGCGACGATGGGTCTCAACCTTCCGCTTTTCGTTCAGATCCTGATAAGCTGCTGCTGCATCACACTGGACAAGCCATCTACCGAGGGCAATGTCAGCAACCTCAGCACGTGGACCAACCAAGCAATCGCTCAAGATCTGGCCACCGCTGGGACTGCGGCGCTGCTAGCCCTTCCACCGTCGGCTACAAAAGGCGCCGCCCGACCAGATGTCTTCAGTGGGCACGGCGAAATTGCAGCGACGATGGGTCTCAACCTTCCGCTTTTCGTTCAGGTTGGTTACCGCCACATGTACCTGTTCAGATGCTACCGAAGCGATTGCCGATTCATTGTTGTTGTGCCGTGCCCAAATGCCCTTGTATCTAGCGTGAAAGAGTGCTGGAATATGTTGGTTTTGCTTCTCGCTGGCGACATTGAAGAAAACCCGGGCCCTACAACTCTTGAACAGATGGTCAAGTCGATACTAGAAAAACAAACCGAGATTGCGGAGGACATAAAATCTATGAAAAGTAGCCAAGCACTGACAGAACGAAACATTGCTTCAATAAACAAAAAATTCGCTGAGTACGACGAAAAGTTTAAAATAATGCAGGAAACAAACGCAAAGGTCATACAGCTTGAAAATACCATGATCGTCCTACAGAAATCCCTATCGACTCAGCAAATGAAGCTGGATGACCTCGAAAATCGTGAAAGGCGTAATAACTTGATTCTTTTTGGCTTCCCTGAAAACTCTGGGGAATCTTTGGAAGCCGCAGTTGTGGACGATCTCTTCAAAAGTCGCCTCGGTGTTAATGTCAATTCGGTACAGCGTATTCACAGGCTTGGTGGAAAGGCTGAAGGGAAAATTAGGCCTGTCATCATGAGCTTTGCTTGTTATAAAGAACGTCAGGAAGTACTGAAAAATTGCTCGAAACTGAAAGGTTCCCGGTTATTTCTGGGGAAGACTTCTGCTGGAATACTCTGCAAAAAAGAAAAAGGCTATGGGAGTCGTCGAAAGAAAATCGAGACAACGGCGATAAAGTTCAACTATTTCACGACAAACTTCAGATAAACCGAGACACCTTTGTTTGGGATGAGCGTGCGAATTGTCGAGTTCAGATAAATAATGAAAAACGCCACACACCAGAACGCAATGAATGACAGTCGTCAGGTTGTCGCTTGGTACTACTTAACGCGCGAAGTGTATTGAATAAACTTGCTGACGTCGAGGGTGTTTTATACGAATATGATGCTGACATAACAGCGATAACGGAAACATGGCTACATTCGGGTATCTCTGATTGTGAACTTGTTCCTCCGACTCATCAGATAATACGACACGATCGTTCATCCCGAGGCGGGGGTGTGGCTATCATTGCGAAAAACAATGTTTGTTGCACTGTCTTGGAAGGAATTCAAAACCACGAGAGCTTGTGGTGCAAAGTAGAAGTCGGAAAGGTTGTGTTTGTTCTTGGCGTTGTCTACAGGCCTCCAAATGCACCTGGTGTTTTTTGGAGACGCTATACGACTACTTATCTGGATTAGTTAGAAATAGAACTAAAGTTGTTGTTGTTGGTGATTTCAATGCTCCCGGAATTGATTGGAATAATTTAAGACTGACCACCTCAAATACGCAAAAAGAGTCAATTTTACTTGACCTACTTTCCAGCGTTAACCTTTTACAGGTTGTTACTCAGCCAACGCGGGTTACACCAACAACAAGTTCTATACTTGACTTAGCTTTCGTGAGTCCTTCTATGCCCTGTGAGGTCAGCATACATAAAGGCATATCAGACCACGATCTTGTATCGCTAGTTTTTTGTTTTCCCGAGTCTACAGTAAAAGCTCCGTCTCGTAAGCTAATACAGGATTTTGGCCGAGCGGACGATGTCAGTATACTCGACTATCTTGAAACAAGATTCGATGCATTCAGCCATTCCTCCGGAAACACAGAATTCCTTTGGCAGATGTTAAGAGACACAGTTAGTTACTGCATTGAGCGCTTTGTTCCGGAAAGAAAAATAACCATTAACAGGCCGCATCCTTGGATATCAAGAGAGGTAATCCATTTGATAAGGCGCATTAAAAGACTCCGCCGACGGAGGGCTTGTAACTCGTCGAGTTTTGAAGATCTGTGTTCTACTTTGAGGAAGAAAATCGTGGAGGGTCGAACAGCCTTTTTTTCACAAACTCTCCCTACCTTTATGCGAGATTCTCCTCAAAAATTCTGGCGATATCTGTCTCCCTCACGTGCAGTGGTTGAGAGAGTTAAAATACGAAATGTAGTCATAGATACTCCAAGGGATATAAGTACCGAGTTTAATACATATTTTCAGTCTGTCTTTACCAGACCAACAAACGCAGTAGACTACCTTGCACCTTCAAGTTGCACTTCTATTCCCATGTCTGACCTAACTGTGACAGCCCAAGGTATATTTGCTATGTTACTTAATTTAGACAGTAAAAAAGCGTCTGGCCCAGATGACATTCCTGCTGCATTTATGAAGAGGTATGCTGAGTGGATGTCAATGTTTCTGTGTATAATATTTACGTCTTCTTTGAAAGAAAGGCTTGTTCCAGTCGACTGGCTTTGTGCGCGCGTAGTACCGGTCCATAAGGCGGGCGATAAGCTTTCCGTTTCGAACTACCGACCCATATCTTTAACTTGCATATCTTCCAAACTTCTTGAGCACATTGTAAACAAGCATATTACTGATTACCTCGAGAGCAACAATTTTTTCACTGACTCCCAGCATGGTTTTCGGCGTAATCGCTCTACCACTACCCAGCTCGTTTGCACCGTGCATGACTTAGCAAGCATTCTTAATGAAAAAGGGCAAGCTGACGCGGTTTTTATCGACTTCTCGAAAGCCTTTGACACTGTTCCCCATGATGCTCTACTTTTTAAATTAAGAAAAGCTGGTATTAATGAAGACTTGGTGCAGTGGATAAAGTGCTATTTGTACAACCGGAAGCAATATGTTGAAATCAATGGTTCCCGTTCTCCCTCCCTTGACGTTTTTTCCGGTGTCCCCCAGGGATCAGTCGTAGGCCCGTTATTATTTCTTGTCTATATAAATGACATTGTGAACGATATCAATGAAAAAATCCAGATCAGGCTTTTTGCTGACGATTGTGTCTTGTATACGAAAGTGGAGAGTGTCGAGGACCAGATTATGCTCAACAACGCCCTGGGTTCGGTGTCTGAATGGTGCAAGAAATGGCAGATGAAACTTAATCTAAAAAAAACGGTAGCGATCACATTCACTAAGAAAAAAAGCCCTCTAAGTTTTGAGTACCTTTTTGATAGCTCCCCCGTTACCAAGGTCGACTCCGTGAAATATCTGGGAGTAACGCTCACTCCTGGCCTTAGCTGGAGCTTGCATGTAGATAATATATGCTCAGCTGCCTTCCGAAAACTCTGTTTCATTAGAAGAAAACTAAAGCTGGCACCAACATCCACTAGACTAACCGCCTATAAGACCCTAATAAGGCCAATGTTGGAGTACGCCACTGTAGTATGGGATCCTTATACCAAAGTTGATTCTTCTAAAATAGAACGTATACAAAACCAGAGTCTACGATTTGTGTACGGCAGGTACAAAAGGACGGATTCTATCACTGAGATGTTGTCATTGTCAAACATAGAACCTTTGTGCGCCCGACGTAAGTTAGCTAGGTTAAAACTTTTGTACTCTATTGCGAACAGGCAAACCGGTATCGATCCTACCATGTATTTGCTCCCTCCCTTCAAGCACTCCAGTAGAATAAACAACTCGCACCACATTCGACCCTTTAGATCGTCATCCAATGTGCTCAAGTTTTCTTTCTTTTCCAGAACTGTAGATGAATGGAATCTTTTACCTGACGAGATTGTTGCATGTACGACCGTAGAACAATTTGTTGATGCATGTTCTTCGCATTTCTAACGCGCTCGCATGGTTTTTTGTTATATTTCAGTAATGTTGTAGTCATGATTTTAAGATACAACCTATCACTAGCGTTCTTACCTTATTTTTTTACGTGCTCTGTTGCGCTTATTGCAAGACGGTATCAGTGGCCCCATTGTTATGTTATCTATACACCCTTTGAACTTGTGTATTTTTTTCTTTCTTTTCTGTGACCTCCAGTGTACCACATTTGTTGGTTTACTCTGTTTAGTTATGTCTTTTCTTTCTTGTTGTCCCACCCTGCTTGGGCCTGAAATGGCCTGCAGTATGAATAAATAAATAAATAAAAAATAAATACATAAAATGAAACCACCCATGTGCCTAACGCAGGTACTACATTTATTTAAACCTTTGTTCAAATTTCACGTTAATTATTGCGCCTCTACTCTAAAAATTACGACCAGCTCATGATATTGTTGAGAATGTAAAGATCTTTAGATACGTTGACGATTTTCTCGTCACTCATGACCGCTCGGCGGGTCCCCCTTGGAGTGAAGTCTCCCAGTTGCTAGAAGGTGCTTAAATTGTGTTCCTGCCGGTTTACATTTACGCGTGAATTGCCAAAAGGAAGCAAACTGCAATTCTTGGACCTGGAGCTATCATTTTTGAAGGACCATGTTTGTTGGAAGAATGTGCCACGGACAAAGAAGGGCATCCTTCTTTTCGATTTCACCCATTCGAAGGTTGTGAAAAAGGGTATAGCTAGTTCGTGCCTGGAGGTTTCCCTCAGAAAGTAATGTTTGCACAGTGCGCAATTCAGCTTTGAGGGTCAGATAGAGCGCCTGCAGAGAGCTGGTTTTTCACTGAGATCTTTGGCTGAATTGGCAGAAAGCTTAATAAAAATAGATTAAAGGTAATTAGAAATCAAACAGCGATAGACCGACTTCGAGGCCTGTTGTCTTTTTATATATGCACATTGTCACGCACAATCTAAAAAAGGTAGCCAAGCGCTGCAAATATTCCGGTAGTGTTTTTCAGCGCCCAATAAGATGGTGCGACCTTGTCTCCAGATAAATTCCCCACAGCCGTCTTCAGCTCCGTGCACTACTAAACACCGAAATAAGTGTGTCAAATGCGCTACTGGCGTCGTCTACAAAATCCCCATGATGTGTGGGGTGACATCACGTGGGCCAGAAGGGCAGGTGCGTTAGTGATCACACCCGCGAGCATGCTGCCTCTACAAGAACAACGCCTTTGTGGCATCTTGCAATTCATTGTATTATATGCTCGTGCACACCGGCCTTCAATAATACTGAAGATTTTGGCTAGGTGCAAAGATAAAGTGTTGCGAAAATTACATTAGATATTTGAAATTAGGATCAGGGAGAAGAATTGTATAAGTGACACGTCCCTATCTCTATCTATACATGAGTTTGAATCTTTGAAACGCGGGCTGAGCAGATAGTGTAAACAGGGTTTTTGTGGCTATATAACGTGTGAATTTTCGATAAACTTCACCTAAGAGTGCGCCTTCTCCTGTTTCCCTTCCTCTGTGTCCCTGTATTTTTCGGCGCTTTTTGTTTCCAGCTCATGACCCTCTGCACCCCGAGATCTGTTGTGTTGCCATTCGCTCTCGGTGGCAATATCCACACGCTCCTTTGTCGAATTTTCAATACTGAATAAATTTCCGACTCTCATTCGTAAATTTCAGGCACCATCACTTCTTTTCATATGCACCTGACCATTTTGTGTCCATGTAATTCTACTGCCTTGGAGTTTTATAATCGCTCAAGTTATTGTTTTTTTAATAGTGTTCAATTTTATATCCTTTGTCTTCCTTTAGATATTTTCTACTCTCAACAGGCCAGATCTCCATCTGCGTACTTGTATTTTTCTACATCATATATTACGACATCTCGTATTTTTAGCGGTTAGATGTTTTCGTCGTTAGACGCCATTACATCAGACTGGTCGCTACTAGAACTCAGGAACAAGATGTTCTCTTCCTCTCCACATATCACCGTTAGGTCCCGCAATGTATTTCGAACATTTACGAGGATTGCTATGCACTATAACCCTTTTCGAAAGGTCCACTCTGTTGTACGCTGTGTAATCCCAGCAGAGTGGCGGACTCAAGCACGAACTCCTTACGTTTTCTTACATCAAGGCCGCACAAGCCCTTTTGCAGCAGGAGCAAAGCTGGACCTACCCGCTGTAACCGTTGGTACGATCCTTGGTGTCGGTTGGTGAACAAACATATTTCGCATTTAAAAACTACCGCTGCGAAAGCCTTTTCGTTGGCTATCTGGTTCAGTCTAGGGTTCACAATCTCGAGATCCTGAGTTCGATTTCTTTTGAGGGACTTTCAACTTTTTGTTCTGTTTTCTCAATGTATCCGCCTAACATTATACTGCGCATGCGCATTTCGGGTTCAAGCAACATTTTTGAGGGCCCTGTCGAAAAAAATGGTATTGCCTCTAATATTAGACCCAAGAGACGCTGCGAATATCACACGCATAATTAATGCCACAGAAAGTGCAAGGACAGCAATGGTAGGGCTGGAATTTTCAACATGCTGGAATTGACAGTCGTACACTCATCGACCGGAAAAAAATTTCCCGCGCTTCTTCTGAGTCATAACTTGAGCGAACTAAAATAAGAACACACTTGAGCCTAACGCAAATGGAACCGGAACCATGGACAGCGCGGCACGTCGATTTAAATTGCGTGAAAAAATGTGCGTTTTTGTGTAAGGATTTATGTGGTTACCTACAGTTCTAGGAACGTGCAGTTACAGGTTTTTTAATAAAGTTTCTGTTTACAAAAATTGTAATATAAAGCAACAAAGTGAAACAAGGCAAACTGTTGTCATGTCTGCATTGAGTTTATTATGAAACCGAGCAAAGATTTTTTTCAAATGTAAACGAAAGATGGTGGCGTAGAAACAACGGGCGGCAGCTGACGTTAGTTTCGCTAAACAGGTTGACCACAGGCTACTAAGGCAAACAATCTTACGAAGGCATTGTAGCACTCTTGTTAGGTTAGAAAACACATCTACTGCTGTACAGGTGCCTAGGCTGCGTCAGCGCTTCTAGTTTTTCCTTTTTTTATTAAGCTTTTCTTATAGCCTTTGTGAAGACAGGTCTCAGAAAGTTTAAAATGGGAATATGAAAGGAACAAAATACTTTGCACTTGCCATCAGGAAATGTTTGCCGCCAGTGACAAAAAACATATCTTCCGATATTCGGCAGATTACAAATATTCAGTCATAGCAGTAAAGTGACTAATTGCAAGTAGCTAATTGTATATAATTATTTACCTTTCTTGTTACTTAATACTTTAAAAGTTACAACCTAGTAACTGTATCTGTTAAGTTACAATTTTTTTATAACTTAGAATACTTCTGGGAGACGGGCAACTGAAATGTCATTTACGCCAAATAAAACTCTAGTGTAACTGTCATTTTGGCGCTGCAACGCTGCAACTCAAAGAACGAACGTACCTGAATTTCTTTAGCTTAAGAGTTATAATGGCTAATGGGGACGTGCGCGACCAAAGGTGGCGCTGTCATCGGCCCTCCACTATTGGCTAAACGCTCACATGGACGTCTTAACCGGTAATGTATTTGTTCTCATCGACGGAAAGAAGAGCGAAGTAAGACGTTCAACCCTGACCGGGTTAATATAGGTACTTCATGATTAGGTTTCTACCGCGTTTCTTACGCACCATCGAACTTACCGCACGCAACAAGTTACATTGATCGTGATGTCAGGAATCAGAACAATAAAGTTGGGGTCATGCTGTATTCCCACTGGCGTTCGAATCGGAACCGCAAGCGCTTGTTGTTGTCCTCAAATACGCGTGAAACTTTTAAGCAACTGCGTTCCCAACCGCTTCGCGAATGCGATCCAACCGCCAGTGTGAATGAGTCATCACGTTGGTCATCCATCGCACAAAGAACAGTCTGCAAAAACGAGTCAGCGCAAAACAAATTGCGGTGGCTTAGCTCGGCTATGCCAGGATATATGTAGCATGAAGCTTATCCGCATAAAATGAGTGGGCGCTATCAAGCGGCTCCGGTGCAACGTCAGGCTTGGCTACTGCGCACCGGAGGCGCACAGCTGGGCACGCGGCGGCGCCGATGCGTCTAACGCGGCTATGACGTCACTCCTCTGGAATGCGCAGACCGGCGAGGCGGGCGCGGCGGCGGCAGAGCGCGCGCGCGGTGGCTTTATCCACTTTCTTGGACTGAGCTTCGCGGTGAAGAATGCAGACCGCGTGTCGAAGTAGCGGATTTTGGGTCTAAGCTCCACCCACGTTGCAGGAACCCCGCCTGCAACGTACAATGTTATTGTAGAGTGCTTGCGCGTTCGTGTGTGTGTTTGCGTGCGTTTCTGTGTGTGTGTACGTGTGCGGTGTGCGTGTGTGTTTGTGTGTGTGTGTGTGTTCGGACGCTCAAAGACACAGTTTTTACGAATTCCAAATGTGGTAAAAGAGTAATTTCGGAAGTTCAACGTAGCCCGCAATGCAGCTCATAAAAAGTAGTTTCCATAGCGCTGCAGGTTGGTGCGGAAATTCCAATTATTTTTGTTGAATTTAAGTTGAACACAAAAAGGCTGCCTTCAGTTACATTTCTTCACTGGAACCCTCTGTACAGTACACTGTATGTGCCGTAACAACCAAACTAATTAACCGCTCTACATTATAATTGAAACCTGAGACTGTGGTTTGAAAAACGGAGACTCGTGAACAAAGAAAAAAGAAGGGACAGACGCTGTCTGTCCCTTTGGCTTCCTCCTTTGCGAGTTTCCGTTTTCCAACCACACGGTCTCCAGAGTCTCATCATGTGTATAAATTACACCAGCTCGCCTGCACTTTGATCTTCTTTTTAATGCGAATAGCATTCTTTGGATACTTCACGCACTTTTCGTCTATGTATCTATCTATCTGGCACTATCTAACCTCTTACGCCGCGGGTCGATAAATAAATAAAAAAGACCGGCGCCGGCTGGGATTCGAACCGTTGACCCTTTGATCAGCAGGCAGACGCGCTAACCACAGAGCTATGAAGAGGCAGTCATTCAACGCACTCTAAACGGTTGTTTATATCTTTACCATAGGACGCGCTTTACAGCGCTGTCACGCTACCGGTGCGCGCGCGTTCCATGCACGGGGGCTCATTCCGCTCTCGTGAGGCTGAGCACGGCCGCTAGCTCACCCTCTCCCGCGCTCGGGAGAGGGTGATGTAGCGGCCGTGCTCAGCCTCACGGAGGCGGAATGAGCCCTCGTGCATGGAGCGCGCGCGCACCGGCTAGCTGTGACAGCGCTGTAGGCGCGTCTATGGTAAGATATAAACAACCGTTTAGAGTACCGTTAGTTGAGACTAGCTGAGACGCCAGAAAGTCTGGTCGGTACCATTTTGAGTGTTTGTGCGTATGGCGCGTGCTTTGCTCGCCTTCCTAAGTGACACAAACGCACGTGCTGGGCTGCGGAGATCGTGCGCAGGGCTGTGAAAGTGTCAACAAATTTAGAATCGCCTCCAGAGTGGGCTGGCGTATCTAGGTGTGCCGGCCACCTGACGAACGCGCTAACTCCGCACCGTTTGATGCTATTCGCATTAACGTAGATAATCATTCCCAAAGGATGGGTTCTGCTGGTGCCACTATAAACCGCTCGAACAAAATTACGTTTTTGCTCTCCCCCGATCATAGGGACACGGAATTTTATCGCAAAACAAATATTCTTCTTCCTAATATTTTTCGTGTCTCAGGAGGTTATATTTCCCTACTTTTCTTACTCTGCCAGGTATATTTTATGGTGGATGTCTCAAAACGCGAAGGTTGTATTTGATTTAAAACAATTTGTTGCTTTTCCAATAAATAGTTGGGCGACATCAACTGTTTGCCCAAGGAGAGGACGCCAGCCAGCTTGAAACTTACAAATCTCCTCCTTGAAAACCCGAGACCGAGGACAAAAAACGCTGAAAACGAAACACAAAAACCTCCGCTGCTCATACACCCTTGTCCCTTGGTCTCGGGTGACGAACACATACGAAAGTCTTCGTTCCTTTTGTCTTGCTAATGTTGATTGGGGCTTTCAAGATGTAGTAAGTACCCAGCTTGCCTGCATATACTATTGCTTTCGTCAAAATCCTGGTTTGCCCGCCAACATCTCAATGGCGAGAGGTTTCAATCAAATGATTCAGTGAATATTCACTAATAAATGGTTCCATGATAAGGATACCTCAAGATGCTCATATAATGGTCACATTCACAGTTACCGCGCACTTTTTGTTACTCGCGAAAGTCCGTTTTGTCTGCAAGGGTGCCGACACGCCAACATGTCATGTTTTTACAATTTTTGAGCACATAAAATTTTTGCATTAGGCATTATCTTATTTTTTCTTCTTTTTATTTGTGTTAAAGCGGATAGCCACGTAAGCGCTATCTTGTGCCCCAATAAAAGTTGTATTCTCGCTTTCTTCCCGTACGTTAGTGCCGCGCCTATGCCACTGCCAAAAAAACCCGAGTTTTTTTTTCCTTTTTTCCAAGAAGCTCGACGCGAAGGTAAACTATGCCTTCAGCATACCTTCAACGCTGCTAGAAGGGCTTTGCGCTCTTGACATCGCGGGGGTTTATGAGAAGACAGACGGCGAGCACATATGAAGAATTTAATTTGGGACAAAACATAGATCTTTCAGAGAAAGAAACAGATTTATATTCTCGAGGACTCAGATGGAAGAAAAATGCTGCAGAGACAAGCTCGAGTAACTTAAAATATGGTTAGTTCCTCCCGAATCCAAGGCTTTCTGGGGGAGGGGGGGGGGACACTAATACCTTTAAGCAGCAAAATATTTAAATGTTCAACATGGTTATATTATCAAGTTTGTAAAGACAAAATGTTGTGGGATGTCCCATACATGTTATTTTATCACTGCTTCACTTCAGAAGCCTGCGCCCTCACAGCGAGCATTTCTGCCGAAATGGACCTAATATGACCAATAAACCACCTGAGAATCCTGTGTCAATATCATGGCATTTTCTCTGAGTGTCCTTCTGTCATTCGCGATTATTTGTCCCGTAGCTCCTGGTACAAACTCAAAGCGACTATTTGTATATTCTGAGAATGTTCCCAAAATATATAATGTATATTTTATCTTCAAAATGAAAACGGCACAAAAAAATGACAAGGGACGAGTAAAATAAGTGCAGGAACAAAGCAACGTATATTGGTAAATATTCTTCGGAGTTTGAAATATGTCAATGAGATTTCCCAGGCATGTCGCTTGGATGTACTTTTGTTCTCGGGGGATTCAGTGCGCCTGCATAACGCTCCGAAGAATCCCGCCGAAGATATTGGTTCGGTACGTACGTACATGGAAGAAGGCGAAGACCAAGTTGATTCCGTTGTTCCTGAACAAGTCAGCTCTCTTCCTCTCCCAGTGGCGTCGTGGACAGTGGCTGGCGCGGCCCTTCCCGCTGCCTGTCCTTCGTTCTCCTTCAAGGCTATTGGAGGCGCCGTCGCCTTGGACAAATCACCCAAGTCACTTGAGTTAGACGTCGAGGAGATGCCCCCGATAACGTTGTTGACTCCCAGTAGCAGCCCGTGGTGCGAGAACAAGCGAGGCCGGTATAAGCTTCTACCAGCACCACCCATGCCCCCCTCAACTCCTCTCACGGACGAGGGGCACCAGCAGAACAGCCAGTAATGTGACAACGCCTGGTCCAAGCTTTTCAGTGCAAACAATAACTCATGTTCTGTGTCGCAACCACCTATGGATTGTACGCTCAACACAGCCATGCGGGTTGCTACCGCTCAACGTTCAAGGAGTATGCTTGGTGAAAAAACAGTATCAAGCACAGCGTTCACTAGGTCAACAAGGGGTTCAATTTTTTTGCGTTGTAGGATGGGAGGCTAAGTGACCAATCATTTTTTCCTCTTGAACCGAAATCTGTGCCATGCGAGGTGGCTTCAGCGTTTCGGGGAAATGTTCTGTTGTTTTTCTTGTTGTTGTTATGTTTGTTTTAAAAAGTCTGCTTTTGTCGAGGTTAGGGGTTACCACTGACATGAAAAAAGTGTTTTTAGTATGCGTTTTTAATTTTTCCCAACAATTTATAGGCGGCTTGTTTATATATATTACCCCAGTACGGTGAAAGATCAATTTTAAAAACACGCAGGTTTGGGACGTTAAAAGTTGGACCACAAGAAAATAATTTTAAATGTTAGAGTCTAGGATAGCCACCGTACTTCCAGTCCTATTAAAAGCTGAATAATTAACTAACAACTAAAATAATTAATATTGCAGCATTCAAGAACAGTGGTAAAGCGGTTCTTATCTTGCACATTAACCTCATAAATGCTAGAAACATAGGTAGAAAGTTATTAACCGTAAAAAAACGCATTCACATGGTGGGATTGCACCTTAATCAAGGTCCACACTCTGGAGTGCAGGGCCGGCCATCATAAAAGATGGAACTATCAGTTGGTTGGATTTGGTTTTCCTTTGGCAAACTGAACTCTTGAAAGAAATATTTCGCATGCCTTCTCTGAAACATAACTCATCAGAGAAAGCCTACTGAACCCGCATTGAAATCCAACGTGAAAGAGTGCCAGCACAACAAGTTCTATTGATGGTACGCACAATACCGACATTTTTTTTTTGCTTCAAAAATACATATCTGGTTATTACAGTGATGGAGGTAAGTGCTGTTTAAATTCTTAAACGCGTATTTTTTTTCAAAGCGCAATATAAAGTTACGTGGCAAAAAAGACGATCTCAGGGCCTTTATCCCTTGTGTTTATTCTAAATTCGAGGCAAAGGTCTGTCTTCCTATCTGAAGAAGAAAAGATGACGGTGTAGGAACAATGGGCGTCGCTGACACCCGTTGTTTTCTTTCCCGAACAGGTTGACCACACGTCATCCAGGCAATGCATAATACGAATGCACTGTAGAACTGCTGTAAGTTTAAATAACTCTGATATCTATGGTGTTTTTTTCTATTACGTTGTTCTTTTCCGTTCTTGGTCAAGACGGGTCCAAGAAGAGGTTAAAATGGGAATATAAAAAAAGATAATTTCGCACTTGCCGGTTGGAAAGGTTTGCCGCCAGCGAGAACAAATTCGTATCTGTCGAAAGTTTGCAGAATACAATTCTTCAGAGTCATAAATTTAAAGTGACTAACCGCAAGTATCTAAGTGAGTATGATTAATAACATTTTCTATAACTGAAACTTTAAAAAGTCAGATTAAAACAGAACTACCTATTTTTTTTCTTCTACTGTGCTGCATAATTATAATCTAGGACGAAGAAAGAACGACACTCACACAGGAAAGGCGCATTTGGTTTTTTTCCTTCCAAACATGCCTTGTTGAAACAAAAACACATTGAAAAGATAAAGAGGACATACATAATCAGATCTAGCGCAGTCATGCAGAGTGTAAGCACATCTCTCGTTCAGATCTTGGCGCTTTCTTGTGTGAGTGAGCGTATCGTAGTGAGTGTCGTCCTCCTACGTCCTAGATTGTAAATTTTAGCTGCGCAGTACAAACAAAAAAACAGTCTAGCCCTAATTTAAGCTTTATTTAGCTACCTATATCTTGTAACTAATGTACAGTGCTAATCACCTTATCTATAACGCGCGACGTGCGGCTTTCTCCGGTGAGCGCTGTACTGGTGGCATTCGCGGAAACTAAGCTAGTCACGTGGCGCAACTTGGAACGGCCCACTCGAGGGGTGTCTGCCCACTCTATCAGCTTGATAAGCGATAAAAGTAAAGTGCTTTATGATATATTTTTGTTTGTTGATGACGACATCGTTGATACGCCTTCATGCTTTAGTTTGTTTATTGTTCGAGTAATGATGTTTGTAAAAAGCGTGCGAGCAGCCTTCCTCGTTCGCCGACAGCTGATAGAGTGGGCAGGACACCCCTCAAGCGGGCCGTTCCATGTTGCGCCACGTGACTAGCTTAGTTTCCGCGAATGCCGCCAGTCTAGCGCTCCCCGGAGAAAGCCGCACGCTCGCGCGTTATAGACAAGTGTGATTAGCACTGTACATTCTTTCATAACATATATATTTCTTTGAGACAGAACAACTAAAATGAAATTTACGCCAAGCGACAGTCATTGTAACTGTCATTTAGGCGCTGCCATGCGGCAACTCAAACCACGTTTAACCTAACTTTTATTTCTGCTAAATAGTTAGGGTTCCATTGGCGACCAAAAAGCGTCGCTGGATCGACCTTTTACAATAGACCAAACACTCACACTGGCTTCTTGAGCGGGATTATTGGAGAGTTTTAATGGACCATTTTCGCTCTTCGCTCCGCTTTATGGAAACCGGAGACGCCATTGCGCACCCACGACGCCCTCTCGGATTTGAGCGCGGAGCGTCAGCTCCGCTCTCGTCGCCGTTTAGGAAGCGTGTTCCACTCTCACTAAAGTTTTAGTAGATGGTGCATTTCTGAAAGGGCATTAAAAATGGGGAGCTCGCCACTTGGAAGCATGTGTAAGTGGGAGTGCGCTTGGCCTGTGGTAACCTCGCTCCACTCAGATGGCAGCGCAGACATTGTTTGAAACAGCGTCCCCCAGAAAACGATTCATGGTGGTCGAGCATCTCTAGCTGCTTCTGGAAATAGCTGGCGTCAATGCCTTCGCGGCCCCAAAATGGTGGGAAAAGGTCCTACCTTGTTAAAGCCGGCGAGCGCGATTTTTGTGCGAGCAGTCCGCTAACGGACAGACATTTTGTTAGGTTACTTCAGGCAGAAAGTCACTGCAAATTAGCAAAAGGGAGTAATTCATTCGTAGCTCTCCTATTTTCCCTGAAAGAAATGAGCTCGGTTCTGTTCGTTGCTTTTCTTTGTGACAGGGTTCCTTGGAGTTTATGTACTTTGCGCGACACCGTTAGAGCAAAACGTCAATACCCTGTTTTTATGTTTTTTCTCTCAAATTGGAGGGGCTGCCATGGAGCCTACGGGTGTGGAATAAAACACTCGTTCGGGTCACTCATCTCAGCGACAAACTTGGAGCGCTCTTAATAGACTGTCAAAGAAATAAACCGCAAATGAGGGCGCCTTTATCATGTTCCGTGTTAACAGTGGCGCGCCATGTTCGAATCTGCCTTGGGGGATGACATGAAACCATTTTGCTTTTCTACCCTTCATTTTCGTTTTTCATGTTTTTGAAGGTGCGTTTCCGAGCACGAGCTCCTACCTAGTTTCAGCCTCAGTTGATTGACACGGTGTTTTTATAGGTGCCATAAAAGGCACACCAATACAGGCTACTTTTACCACGCTCAAGCCAACGGTAACAGTGTAATTTGAAAAAAGCGCTAATATTCCCACGCACATCTGAGAGGTAAAATGGCAGTGAGTAAACATTGTCTTCTTAAAATATTTCTAGAGCGACGTTTCAGCCTATTCGTACATTTATTTCGCTGAGCACTAAATGCTTGCATAGGATTCACTGTGATCAGCCTACATATAATGCGAGTCAAACAAAACAACAGCCAAAACATTCTAGCACCCTACATCCTGCATATGGTCGTCGTAGATTCCGTCCAGCTGACAAACTTTGCCGTTTGCGCTACAACCACTGCGTGGTACTTCACGGCATGCACCCCTTGCGTCCAGCAAAAGTAGTGCTTCTGATTTTTTGAATGGACGTCATATGGGCGGGCGATGCGATCAACGAAATCCCAACCGTTGTCCAGGCGTGGTACCATGTTCTTGACGGCTTAATAAAGACAACAAGAAGGCACTCTATCAACATGGCAGTATGTAAACACCACCAATAGATGTGATACGGGACTTGCTACTCATATAAGTAAAAGTGTATTTCCAAGGTAAGCTGGTAATAAAATGTGTAATGTAAATTAAGAGCTTTAGCTTATAAATTTGTACCTTAATTCCGCTGAAGCCTGAGACCATCAAAGTGAGCATGAGAGGCCCGCTACGTCCGGAATTCAGAATGAAACTCCTGAAAGTCGTTCTTATTCTTCCCTTATTGTTAAATATCCAGCGTTGTGTGTTTTCTAAAGTTTGCATTGTTTATGTCTGTCTGGTTTTAACCAGACAAAACCTTGACGCGAAAGATTCTGGGAGCTCGCTACTCTACGAGTGCTTCCACGCGGCCACTGTCTTGCCCGACTCCCACACACGTTTGAGATGCTGGGTCAAATTGGCCAGGGATGTTTCGTCTAAGTTCCTCAGGAGCCGGCTCTTCATCTTGTCTGTGTTGGCCGAGGTGTTCCACGTCATGTCCTTGGCCGCCGCGTCACCTCCTTCACGGTTAAGTCGTGTCGAGCTCGGGAGTGACTCGTCCGTTGTAGTCCGGGTGCGCCGCCGGGACCACCTTGCCAATGTACTCCTACCCTAAGGATCTCGTCGTCCTTCCATCGAAACGTCGCGCGATCTTGCGGAGTGTTCGCTTGTCTGAAGCCGCCGGGTCGAGCAAGCTTCAGACAAGCCACACACTTGGGTCGGGTCGGGTCGAGAAGGTGGCGGAGCAGTGACCACGTTCTCGTCGTGCCAGGAGCCCCCGGGAGCATGTTTCTCGTCTGATGCCGGTTGGAGCATGACAGGCTGCGCATTCTAGCATTTCCCTCTCCAGCTTGACGATGCGGACCTTGAGCTAGCGGTTGAGTCCCAGGCGTTTCCACCTCTTAAGGAGGCCGCGCCTGGCGTCCCAGCGGTGTAGGAGACGAAACTCTTTCTCTGGCCTGTCGATGTCGTGATTCACGTGTCTGGTGTGCTTCCCTACGTCCGCCAGCAGCTCCCTCAATTACTGTTCCAGATCGCCTGACAGCGCGGGCTTCTTCGGGCGCGACTCGCGGGACGCTGTCAGTCGGTTAGAGCTTGCTTCCTGACAAACTAGTTCTAGGTAGTAAGGGCGACCTCAATCTCGATTACGGAATGGTCACCGCATAAGGTCTCGCCGGCGGTCTAGTGGGCTCCGATAAATTTGACTAGCGTGTGGTCCGGGCACGTTTCCCTACGTACGCCGTTAGCCATGCACGTCGCGTATTCTGGGACCGTCAGGGAGGTAAACAGGTGTTGGCGATCGACTCGTGCAGCTTGAAGCTCTTTGCGGTCTGTCTGCCTGACCTCCTCCCCCCCCCTCCTCCCCCCCCCCGCACCCCCGACGGGTGCGCGGCGTTAAGTGACCTAGCACAAGGAGGTCGTGCCTGGCAAGTGCGCCGCGCGAGCAAAGAGACGCTCGAATTCTTCCTCCATGCGGCTGGGCGGGCTGTATATGTAAAGAACAAAGAAGCTAGGCGCATCGCGCTTCTTGGGCAGGAGCTTCACAATCATGTGCTCTATCGAGAAGCTGCCAAACTCGTGCTGCTTTCATCGTGATGCTCTTCGTGACTAGCGTGGCTATATCTGGGGTTTGCGCGCGAGTGCGTGAGCATCTAATAAACTGAAAATGAGGGCAGGTTCCTGCCGGTTTCCTGTACGCATTTAAGGTGGGGGTGGAGGGGGCGGAGTCCTCGGTGGCTGCCTACCGTTCACGTAAATTATCCCGGATGTTGGGTTGTTACAACTTATAACACGCCAAAAAAAATTCAGTGTCAGGGAATCTGGTTTATTAAAAGCTGAACAATTAACTAACAACGAAAAGAATCGTAATTTTGAAACATTAAAGTGCAGTAGAAGAAGTTATGTAATTCGGCATTAACTTTATGACTGTAAAGCCATTGAATCTTTTATACTGATAAAGCCCGTCAGAGTGTGGCCGCCGAAAGTGAAAAGGTAGAGGGGCAGACAAGAGGCCAGAGATGTTTATAAAGAAGGTGTTTTGCCTTTTTTGATGATAGTTGAACGACAAAGTCACTGGGATCCTGGGGAAAGTAGCGCCATTGCCTTCCCTACCTGCTAGCCGGGCACAAACGGATACTAACATACAGACGACGAAAACCTAGCGAAGCGATTGGCTGATCGGTCTCTGTTGCCATGGAAATCGCCATCTCGGTCCTTTCGAAGCTTCGACAGGGTCATTCTGAAACCAGTCGCGCCAAGATCGCTATGGAGCGTCATCATACTGAAAGCGTTCCTCGCAAATATAAGCATCTTTGGCACTCTGTATGCAATCAAATTATTAATCATGCCCATCTCCATGGATCTCTTACGGAATTGACATTGTTCTTCTCTGCGTATTTCAATACAATAAACTTATTTTTCAGTGCCTCATAGCACCGACACAGGATCTGCTGGTGGCACGCAGGTTTACGCGCTTGTTTCGCCGGTGTGTGGTTAGCAAAATCTCGGTTCTGCAAAAAATGGCTCCGCAACGCTTACCCGTCACCAGGGAATCTAGATCGGCGACACTAAGAACGGAAGGGTCGAGGAGAAAGTGCTCATTTCACGGACCAAGATGGCGACCACACATGGAGCAAGCAGCGGTTACTTTCCCAGGATCCAGTGACTTTAGTTCAACAGCCTGGCAAGTACAGCAGCGTAGTCTGACAACCGGGGCATGACTACTGCACTCCGCCATATTGTGGCTCTCAGTCATAGGAACTCTGTGCGATTTTCCAGGAATAAACAAGACAAAGAAGTTACGCGTATTTGTGTTATCCCCAAATCCGCTAGTTCTAGCGAGGTCAAGCTCCGCCCATTGAGCAAACAGTCTCAGCTTAAACGGCTCTTCAAGATGCTAAAAGTAGCGCAATGTTCGTCGATGCACGAGGCACGTGCAGCGTGCAGCCCTTGGGAAGATCACGGCGGCACAGCGCAGCACTGAGCTAGATTTCAGACGCCATGGAATTTCCCAGAAGTGGCGTGCGGAACGTGCCTCGAGCATTTCTACCACAATGAATAGCGCCACTTCAAGAGGCATGTAACGGCTGCCTCGCTGCGGCGAGATGCCGAAACAAACTTGTCCCGAGCGATGGAATGTCCGGTCGTGCTTCTCGCGTTCCTCGGGCTACCACATCTTTTCTCGTCGGGTTTCAAACCCGTGTTTCCAGTCATCACCGCAGCAAAAATTGTGCACTGACTACAGGCTCCCCGAGAAATGCTCTCTGCTACCAGATCCTAGCTTTACGAATCTGCGACCGGGCACTCATTGAACTGCCAGACTTTGAGTGTACAGATAAGATTCTGGTAGAGCGCATATAAAGAAAGTTATGAACCGTAAAAGAACCAAGACGACATTCATGGTGTGATTGCTTGTAAATCAAATCCACGGAACTGCAGGAACGGCCAAGGTAAAGTGTGGAGTGACCAACTGGTTGGACCCGGTCTGTGCTTGGGAAGCTCGTTAATTTTACCAATCTTTCAGTGTACTTTTCTGAATCACACCCTAAACGGAATAAAGAGAAAAACCTACACAAATCGAACCAGAAAAACTTGGAGGATGCTTACCCTTCGCTTTTAAGAGTAGAACTAGATAGCGTTATCGGTACCCGTACGCAACGCCTTCTCATTCGCCGTGCAAACGTGCCTTGCGTGGCCTCAATAAAAATACAAAGACGAAAGCCTTGCGTGGCTTTCCTTCTGTGTGTGACGTGTCTGACTCGTAACTGAATTGTCGTGGGTTCGAATCCCACCTAAATACGTCAAATTTTCATCAGGCAATTTAATTACTTTATAGTGTCAAATCAGTTGAGACATACGGCTACCCTTAAAGGGGTACTGCGGCGGATTTCTTCATGGTCCCTGATATGGCTGAAATTTTGCTTAATACACCAACAAACATCGCTGATATTGTATTTTTGTTTCGGATTTACCATTTTGTATTGAATTTACAATGTCATCCTCACCGAGTTTTTCAAACTGAAAGTCTCTCGGGAACAACCAAAACGCTACGTAAGTGGAAGGCAGGGGTTCACGCTATGGACTGTATAGTTTGTTTCCATCTAATTACAAGCAGTTCTGTGGTGTTAAAATAATGCTTTGGAAGCTCGCTGCTCAAGTACCTGCGAGCCAGCACAGGAACAAATGCTGGCATAGTCTATATTTTAGACTGCATTCTCAAGAGGCATGCCTGCCTGCCACTGACGTCACGGCACTAGAAAGTGCGGGTATATTTGAATGTTGTTTTTTGCATCATTTTAATTTGCCAATACTTCACTATAAGTATATGAATTTCGCGGTATGAAGATAACGCCGGGAAACGCGTACAGACTAGGAATCTCAGATTATATAGTTGAAAGGGTAGCTAAATGAATCGCCAGGAGTACCCCGTTAATTCGGATTACATCTCATATTTAATCACTCTCTATCTCCCACGCGTGACATCCACGTTTATCGTGAGCGTTGTGGGTTGTTTGAAATTCCCGCGCGAGGTCACGTGCCCGCGACGCCATGACCCCATCCTCCTTTCCAGGATTTTCCCGCCTACACCACCGACGTCGACTTTCCCCCGACACGGGCTCTTTAACACTATCGCGTTAAAATGGCCCGCGCAGCAGGTCGACTGAAATTGCAACAAAAATTATTGTTTTTCTTTTTTGCTTCAAAAGGGCACATACGGCCATCTACAGGTATAGGAACGCGCGGTTCAGATTTCTTACTCAAGTTATTGTTTGCTTTTTTTACGACGGTTGTTATAAAATAACCCGGGGGAAAAGGGCGAACTCTGGGCCTGTAGAATTGCGTTTATTCTAAATGCGAGCAAAGGTTTTTTTCTTTTATCAGCTAAAAAAGAAGAAAGACAAGGTGTAGGAACAATGCGGTCAGCACTGACTCGAATTGTTCCTTTCGCCGAACAGGTTGATCGCACACGTTACCTAGAGCAGCAAATATTACCAATGCATTGTAGCACTCCTGTTATTTTAAAGAACCTTACATCTACAGTGTATAGGAGCCTGGGCTGCGTCGGTGGTTCTTGTTTTTCTATTAAACCCCGTTTTGCTGTTCTTGGTCTGTTCTTTGGTCAAGACAGGGTGTCTGAAGAGGCTAAAAATGAAAAAATTGGAGAAAAAAATTCATTTTGCACTCAAGCCGGCAGCAAAATGTTTGCCCGTCAGCGAGAACAACGTATCTGCCGAAATTCGGGAGATAAAAACCATTCTGGCTTATAGTTGCGGAGTGAGTAATTGGAAGCATCTAATTGACAATAATTAGTTACATTTTTTAATTGACAATTAGTCACACATAATTGACAAGTTACAATAAGTAACTATATCTGTAACTCATTTTCATTTTTTTTATAACTTATAGTACTTCTGTGAGACGAGCAACTAAACCGCCACGGCGGCACCAGATGAAACTCAAGTGCCAGCTGTCGTTGAGGCGCTGCCACTCGGCAACCTCAAACGAAGTTTGGCCGAAATGTAATTTTAACTACGTGGTTTTGGCGGCCGTCTGCGACTCCAAGCCCTCACTGCCAGGCCATCATTAAACCTCTTTTTCTTTTCTTTTTTTTTTTGTCAGCACCAGGCGACCAGAAATCGCGTTGTGCTGTAGCAGAGCTATCCAGCACGTCCAGTGTAGTCCCAGCGTGCCGCGGCGTCCCGACGACAAATGTGACGCTCCGGTTGAGGTCCCGCCACGGGGTCCCCTGGCATGCCGCTCGATGTGTGCCGTGGCGTGAAGCGTCTCTCCGGTATGAGAGCATTCACTGTCGCCACCATTGTTTGGGGGCGCTGTTTGAGGCGCACGCTCTGGAACGAGCCTCACATTAATAGAGCTGCAAGGCCATTACTCTTGATGGTGCGAAATGCACGTTGCACAAGAGCCGTGCAGGCTCGCTGTCAGCACGGGCTCCAGCACTCGTGCGCACAGATATGGCCGCCAGTGAATGCTCCCATTTATTGTTTACTTAAGTGTTTTGAGCGATCGCCCGGGGCACGACCACGTCTAGTGCTCCGGATGCTCACTGCAGGATTCACATCTAGAATGAGCTTCCTCGAGTGTAACCCCAGTTGTTAAGCCCCGTACACACGCAGCAGCGTTTGACTCCGTTGCCACTGCGAGAAACCAGGGACACCCGTGCTTCGCGTGCTGAGCTACTCCTTACGACGCTTTATACGAAACATGGATGTGCCGGTGACTCGCTGCCGTTTTCTGGCGTAGAGCAGCCAGACTCACTCTATCGAAACTGTGTGTATTCGCGTCTCCAGCTCGTTGCTCGCCTTCCCACGGCGGAAAAGGGAAGCGCTCTAGGGAGGGTCACGCCTCCGGTTCCCCTGCTCAGCGGGCACGACGGAACTGCTATACATCGTTTCAGCTTCGGTCCAGACGCAGCCAATGATACGAGCGCGAGCATGTGGCCCTGAACGGTGCATGCACTGCACGAGCGCGCGTGCTTGGCAGGGACGCCGAAAGCCCGCGGAGCTCGCGCTTGTAGCATCGGCTGCGTCTGGACTGAAGCTGAAACGAAGCGGTAGCGATTAAGGGGGATTCAACCGCTATTGGTTTGCACACTTTTCCTCGTAGATGGCGCAGAATTTTTCCGGAACAAAGGAGTTGCATGTCTCACGCAGCACCGCATGCAGAGTCCGGGTACTCGAGGTGGACTCCGGAGCCACGGCTGTTCACCGCCGATCTCGAGCCAGATCTTCTTCGCCCTTGCGTCCGCCGCTGCTGGAAGCAGCCAGCCGGTGGCGGCGAGATACAGAGCCAGTATAGACGTATATTATAGTGGCTTACATAACGTAGAATAAGCTCTGATTTCCAACTGGTTCAAAGTTACAACTACGTTCGAAATTATCGAAAGTTTGGGTTGTGGCGGTGCGGCCCGTTTGGAAGAACGCATTTGGCACGCCTCACAAAGAATTCGAATTCAAAACGTATACGTATGTACCTGAAACTGGGCACGCGAACGTTGGTTTGCAAACAAAAAATATGTGTCTACTTTTTAGTGCTCAAATCAAAGCTAGAAAAATAAAAAAATAAAAAATATATAAATAAAGCGGCAGTTTTGCACCTTCTTATGTCCTATATCGGTCTGCTCTTCGTCTTAATACTAGTTTGCAAACTCGCCCCCAGGAGGTGCGGAGAACTCAAAAACGCCCGAGAGAGGCTGGCGGTGAGCAGGATAACCACGATAAATAATTATTTTAGTGAATTATATGAATGATACTATCGCAGTTTCAGTTCGCATTAGAAGCAAAGTATTCTATCTCTTCGATAAAAGTAAATTATAATCTAGACGAATGTTTGCTTTGTTTTGTCAGTTCTGCTCTTCGTCTCGCGTATCTTTGCTGGGCACGGAAGACGCGTAGAAAGGACCTAAATATGTTATACAAAAATAGGGTGTCTCGCCCCGCCCATTTACCAAAAAAAAAAAATTAGACGTTTTTTTTTTTGTTGTTTACCGGAAAAATAAATTATGCATGGCCAAACGCTGATTGTCCTCTTAAAAATAGCGCTAGAGGTTCGAAATCCAGAGGCCAAAGCCTCAGCACTAACGATTATCTTATAAAGGAGTCCGAAGTGATTTTTGAAATGTTCATTTGTAAAATGGGACCAGACCGAGCTCTCGACTACTTGGAGATCTATTTCTGCATGGCGCCAGTTAACAAAAACGGGCGAAAATGGGCCGCCCCATGTTCCCATTGAAAGCTAGGGGAAAATCACTCTCTAACTTACTAAGATAAGGGTTAGTGCTGAAACTTTGGCATCTGGTTTCCACCTCCCCCTAGCGCTACATTTGGGCGCAAGAATGAGCGTTCAGCGATGCATAGTTTAGTTTTTGCAATAAAAAAAAAAGTTTCTTTTTTTTTCTGGGACACGTCTTAGTTTTTGGCAAAGAGAAACCGTGTTTTTTTGGCCCGCGTAAGTAAACTATGCATCACAGGAAGCTCGAACGCCGTGAGAACGTGATAGCGGTTGGGAAAGAACGCGGAATTTTGAGGAAGCATGACATTACATGGATCAAAAGACAATTGGGAAAGACAAAAATTTTCTCTGAGCCGAAGTCCACCTAAGCCTAACATCGCCAAAAACAAGTAACACTGTGGGCTCCTGTAACACCTATTTCAGTAAAATAAAAAAAAAACTTGTCAACAAAAAAAAACAAAAAAAATATTTTCTTTCTTTTGCTGACAACTGTTTTTCATTGAAATAAATACCACAAGCGTTCGCAATGTCAGTTCCTGTTTTGACGATGGTGTCAGTTCATGTTTCGCCGTGGCGTCACGAGTTCTGCCCTTGCTACTTACCATCAAATGCGATAAGTAAGACGGTGTTTAAAAAAAAAGCATCGTAGGAGCTGTACTCCGTTTCACCTTATGTTGTACCGCAGAGAAGGCTAGAAGCGCGGAGACTCATAGCGTTGGGAGCTGCTCTTAACGCACGAGAGCATGTGCCGCCAAGATGTGCCCTAGAGCAAGGAGCTCGCGCTGTGCCTTTCCTGCGGTACATCGCAAGGTGAAACAGAGTATAGGAGCCATCGCGTTTAAAACCAGGCACCGTCGAGGTTGACATTCTGACAATGCTCTTATTCCCGTGATTTGGTCCATCGTGGAGAGTAGGCTGCCTACATGTCTGTCTGTCTCAGGGTGAAGACACCCATTGTTGCACTGAATGTTCAGCGCGTGACGCTCTCGCGCACTCGGTGCGTGACTGGGCGCTAAATGGCGTCTCTGCATTAGCCAAAGCTACGCGCTCGAGCTGATTGACACCGGATTGCACAGAGCTTCAAAGTGCATAAAAAAACGATTGGGCGTAAAAATGGCTGAGATGTCACCACCCAAGCAAAGCGCGCGTGTGTATGAAGGCACTCTATGGAGAGCAGAACACAGCGACGTTTTTGCGTGCGGACGTCGCTAATACACCATTCCAATATTTACGAAATCATAGATTTACCTGCAATATTCACACCTCAGAACGCGCAAGTTTGTAGGTTCAGAAAACGAACATAGAGTGCGTCGTACCCACTATACTCGCCGACAACTTTCTGATGCATTTTAAAAGTTAAGAGTGCGCGTGCACAACTTTGATGGGCGCGCAAGGTGCGCAAAAACACGCGCGTCCATAGCTTGACTGCCTAACTACAAAAATGTATGCACAAGTTTAACACGCAGAATGGCTTTGAGTAGAAGCCCTTTTAAAAAATGGTCAAGAAAGAGAGAAAGAAAATTAAAAAATACGTTTTGGGAGAGACTTCCAGCTGGAATCGTACATATTTGTTTCCAATGTCCACTTTGGCTACCGAATGAAAACGAAACATGAAGACATAAGATCTGCTCCTAGAACAAGGATGCTGTCTTCCAAGCATTCCCTACTAGTGAGAGACCGAAAGACGTATGAACCAACATACAGCTACCATAAGAAGCTTCCGCTAAGGTTTCTACATTCCCTGCCGGTCGCTTGCGCTAGACACATATTGGAGATCTGGGCCCGTTTGCTCGAAGCGCTAACCACGGCTAAAAGTTAGCCGCAATACCTAGGAGAGGGATTTTTAAATCCCGTGAGTGGCTCGATAGGGATGCGGGGAAACATGGCGGTGCCCCGGTGAGTGAGCGCCGCTCGCTCACTTTAGAACTAATATGTCGTTGTAGCTGCTATATCGGGCGCGTTGGTCAGCAACGAATGGTGCAGGAAGCTTTTACTTTGCCTTACGTCACTTAAATTTCAAAGCATGAGTAATGCACCTCGCTGCATTTTTCAGATAGACTTTCGATTCTAGCCATTCCCAAGCCAAAATGAACGCGATAATTGGCGCCATGGCAACGTCTTTGGAACGCGGATTGCCTTGGCTCAATCGGCCGGGTATTGATAGCACACAAAAGCAGACAGCGTCCCCGAATAGGGGCTATTCACTGGACGCCATATTTGTGGGTGCTTATGAGCGCATGCTCAGTACGAGCTCACATTAACAGGTTGCTAAGACCGGCAATCTTGGTTGCGTGGAATGCACGTTGCAAAAGAATTGCGGAAGCTTACCATCAGCACGCTCTCAGCAGTCGCGCACACCGCTATGGCCGCCAGTGAATACTCCCTATTGGCGACGTGCGCGACCGAAAGCGTCGCTGTGGCCAGCCTTCCCACGATTGGCCGAACGCTGACTATGACGTCAGAATAGGTTTCCTCATCGACGGAAATAAGAGGAATGAAAGAACTTTAATTTTGACGTTCTTGGCAATTTTCCTTTGAGAGCGCATTGATTTCACGCTTCCACCATGCTATTTACAAACACCACCGAACTTGTAGTTCGCAAGGTGATGACGTCACAGGGGGAACCGTAGGAGGGCGCCACCAAAACATTTTGCCGCTAATAGATCATTTTCTACATTACCCAAGCATCAAGGAGAACGCTGGAAGTGTAATTCTACGGTCAGCGCGGACTGGCCTTCCTCTTATGAAAGATTCGAAGTAAATAATCAAAATAAGGCTTTGACAAACGCGCGTGCAAGCAAATTTTGTTTTAGACTTTGTGCTTTAGAACAATTGCTACTGCAGACGCCAGCACGTGCAACACGCGTTACTACACTCGTAGCATGCACCTCGGTGCTTGGAAAATCTAGCAAAAGGTATATTGACCCTGTAAGTGCTGACGTCACAACATGGCGTCTGGGTTCAAACAAACTGTTGCTAGGGGCGTTGCTATGGACTAATGCATGGAGACTCCACTTGAGGCTAGATTTTTGCTTACAAGTAAGTAAACAATTTTTTGTAAGCAACCTAACTTCTTGATATCTAACTATGAAGATGTTCTTGTCGTCTCAGTGTCGTATCGCAACGATGAAAGCCATTTCTGAAGTCTTACACTCCGTTTTGCTTTGGTAGCAGACGACATGATAGATTTGCTGGCCTCTGTTGCAGCGGGCGTCTTCATTGAATTGCGTCGGTAAACGAGCGACAAAAACAAGTGCATCACCATGGCCGTAAAGGCCTCCGCAATGTGCGTTTTTTTTTCGTGTGAACAACCCAGCTTAGTTACGAGGGGTGAAACTGCAGTAAAATCAAACCACGTCATGCAAATCAGTTACGACGACGACCTGAAGTGCATTACCGGCGTAGTACAGGCCAGCATGAGAAACAAATCGCACGCCGTCGAGGTAAGTCGTTTGTTATTATTATTATTGTGGTTGTAATGTTAATAAAGAATTGCATGTCTATCGCGATTTCGCAGTATTTTGCTTCTTTTCCCCCTTGGTAAACATCAAATTCCGTGTATGTGCTCTTTTTATGAAGATCTTCATCGAACCCGCGATGCGAGTGCAATCTGTAATAAACTGACCTTATGTTTTTTATCCAGTTCTTTCGCGCTTTGGTGTCTTGCGGAAATCTGAAGAAACTGCAAGAATCTTTCTCCACGCGATGGTTACAACCAGTTACACGAACACCCTCGCACAGCGCGAGTCGGCAAACAAAATTTGGGATCTCAACCGTTCGCCTGAAGTGCTTTTCTCGCGGATGCTATTCGATCTTTTAGCAGACGATCATCTTGATCGACGCCCCGACTTTCGATAAACCATATTTTGCATTGCACCCCACTATGAATTCTTATAACTGTCTGAAACTCATTATATTTCAAACAAATGCGATGTCAGAATATCGTCTTTATTCACACGATTCAAACGACGGCCCCGGTTAGGCCGGCCGGCGTGCGGCAGACGGCATACTTCTTGCATTCGTCGTCTGCTGCAGGCATCTTGAGGACTGGAAGTTGCAGTCGTAAAGTTTTCAGAAATGAGGGATTACCGGCACACTTCTGTCGAAACATATATGACATTCAAGCTTTCTATATCTGTGATTTCTAGAAGTTTAAATCCTACTCCTGATTTTTGAACGGTCGGGTTTTCGTAGCGAAACCGAGCCACATGTATTCGTCCATAACAACGACCCTACCAACGGTTTGTTTGGACCCATGACGTCACACTTACGGAGTCAATTGGGACGCCGTCTGCTTTTGTTTGCTATCAATTCCCGGCCTAGTGAGTCAAGACAATCCACTTTCCAAAGGCGTTGCCATGCCGACAATTATCGCGTTCATTTAGGCTTAGGAATGTCCAGAATCGAAAGACTATCTAAAAAAGGCGGCGAGGTCATTGCTTATGCTTTGCGATTTAAGTTAGGTAAGGCAAAGCGAAAACCTCCGGCACCATTCGTTGCTGACTAACGTGCCCGATATTGGAGCTACAACGACATTTTAGTTTTAAAGCGAGCGGCGCTCACTCACCGGGGCACCGCCATGTTTCCCCACATTCCTACCGAGCCAGTCATGTGATTTCGAAATCCCTCTCCTAGGTACTGCGGCTAACTTTAGCCGCGGTTAGCGCTTCGAGCAAACGGGCCCAGAGCAGCGTGCCGCTGGGACTCCTCACTGATTGAAGACATTCGAACGCTAACTCAGCACTCGTGCCACTGCCTTGCGTTCCTGCGCTTACCAGCGCTATGGTCACAACACTACGATATTGATATCTCTAAGGTCTTGTAAAATCCTTGTTCTTTATACAGCATGTTTTTTTTGTTTGTTTTTTAATCTTTGTCGGGTTTGGTTTTGCAAACCTCGCTGTAAATCATCAATATTTTGTTCGAGTAAAGATTCCTTAATGTTTTTTTTTCCTCTCTTATAGTGTGATGCCATCAGCTGAAAAGTTCCACACAAGAGCCTCGTTCGAAAACGGCTCTTCCTTGTCGCCGGCACGCGAGAAAGTACAAGCGGATGACGATCCTAGCGAAACCACTCGCACAGCAACGGAAAAGCATCGTTCTTGAACGACGCTCGACTTGTGCATCTGATTCGCCGATGCACGAGGCCCGTGCTCCGCGCAGCCATTGGAAGCAAATCTCGGCAGCACTGAAATGGGCGGCTTTTGGAAGTAAATGACAGCGGAGCACTCGCTCGTGGTAGCTGTCTTGCACAATTGAGCACCATTGATTTGCGGTTCTTGTAAGGAACGCCAAGCGTGAAGTTTGTCAAAGGGGTATGAGGCGTAGCGAGCGCCACCGAGCGCACGTGTCACGAAAATGCGCCAGGCATTTCTTGTAGTAGTCTTGTTCTCTGAATTTGATCTTCAGTCTGTGACAGGCTAATGGTAAATCGCGCTGATAGATTTGGAACGATCCAAAACCGCTACATGATCGCGCGTTTAGAGCAACGAAAGCTATACTTCGTTTCACCTTATGTTGTACCGCAGGGAAGGCTAGAAGCGCAAGCTGATAGCCTTGGGAGCTGCTCTTAACGCACGAGCGCTTGTGCCGCCGAGATGTGCCCTGAGCAGGAGCTCGTGCTTGTAGCCTCTTCTGCGGTACATCATAAGGTGAAACAGAGTATAGCTCGCGTTTGCACGTGTTTGAAGATAAAAAAGCGCTCCGCAACTGTTTTAAATCTACTTGCGTAAATCGAAATGTGGCTTTAATGCGCGTTCCGTCTCAATCTCATGCTTTCTGCCTTTGGTAGCATATCTTCGGACGCGCATCCGAAGCCCGGGGAAAGGCAACAAACGCGTGCTGGAGGCGGAGCTTCCACTGAATTCTTTGCCTGTGACCGACTACTGGGGAACAGATTGAACAGTCACGCCTCTAGCGGTAAGCTCCAAATTTTTCTGTTTGTCTTTTTTTCGGGTGCGATCATAGGCGCAATGAAAAAAATTTCGATTGCCCTTGGCTAAACTTAATATGGTCAAACGAGTTCGCAATTTCGTCTGTAGATGTAAGTATCCCAACTCAATAGAACTCCAATGAGAGCAAGCTGATTATATGCGTTGGTATGGAGCAATTAAAATAAACTGGTTTTTTCCCATTGAGTTTCGGTGGGCCCTGTTCCTCAAAATCTGAGAGATGGCGCAAGTCGTGAGGAGCGCCCATGTCAAAATAGCAAGCGGTAACGCTCTTCTAAAGTCCCGTAAACACAGTGGCGTTTCAGTTCGTTTGGGTTTGTTTGACAGCGTTGCGGCTGCGAAAAACCAGGATATCCCTGTTTCGTATGTTGAGTGCCAAGCTACCCCTTGAATTGAATTCCAAGCTTCGTACAAAGTATAGATGTGCCGGTGAATCGCTTCCGTTTCTCGGCGCAGCGCAGTCAAACACACTAAAACGCAACTGTGTGAATGGGCATTTAAACACCTTATTATGCATGACATTTATTCTTACTGTTCGTCAAAATCTAGTTTCGGCAGCACTTGCAACCATCGATTTTTTCTCCGTGTCATCAAGGAACGCGACCGCTCTCACTGATGTAACGCATACAACCAAAATATTCGTTTGTAGGTAGGTATGTATTTATATTTTCTCGTAAGCGCAGGCGCCACAGAGAGGCACGCAGCCCGTACAACGAATGCCTGTGAGGCCCGTCTAGGCGGTGATAACGATAATGCAGTGCGATATATGTGCTGCAGTGATAGTGTACAGTACATTGAGGCAAGGATAGGTCTAAGTTGATCGCAGGTATGTGCCAGCTTCGAGATAAAGTTGCAGAACCTCGGGTCAATCACTAATGGGAACGTTAGCTTTTTTTTTCAACGTTCGATAAGTGCAGACTAACGGAGCCATCAATTGTAATTCTGTTGTGCGTATGTTTAGACAGCGGGAAGTTAGTCAGCACCAAGAGAGTCTGGTGTCTTCGTTAGAGATGAAAGCCAGTGCAGTATATCGCTGCTTGTCTGACGTCTTTAGCGCGTATCACACAACAGTGATACATGACAGCATGCCAATACGATGCTCATCCAGACTGAAACGTGCAGGGGCGGGGATTGAATCCACGATCAGTGGGCTTTGCGGCGCGATCTTTCGCTACACGTGCCATCTATCCCCAAGCCACCAGCCATCGCGGTCGAATTCGAGCTCGAGAGAAAAATACCGTTTTGAGACATTTAGTACTTTTGTCGCCATCTGGTTTAACACGTTGGAAATAAAATTAGCAGTGTGATTTTATTTACACAAATACGCAAATACAACAATAATAAGTTTTTTGTCATTGTCTTAAAATTAAGATTAGAAGCACCCCTAGTACGTACGGCCAAGTGTTTTGTCACGTTTGTCTTCTAAATATTTTATTTTAAAAATGTCTCAAAACGCGCTCAAAACAGCCGAAACGGTCATATTTCTGGATTTTATTCAAAATCTTCAGCGCTCTCAAGGAAAAATACAAGGGCCGTACAACTTTCATTACTTTTTTTATATTTAACCTCTAAAAGAATGAATACTCTGGTTAATTCCTGAAACTCATGTTTGTGTAGCGAAATTTGCCCATAAATGTCATTTTTGAACTCAAACAGCTCCCTTCAATGTCGAAATGTAGTGCTGCAGAAGGTATGGGATTGTACTTTACCAGAGAGTTTTAGTGTTGCGTATAGAAGAAGACGGAAGCGCTTTGGTTTTGCGTTAGAGTTGCGTGCTCCGCGTGCGCGCGTCGTCGCCCTGCGCCAATCTGAAACTAAAATTTCAGGCTCCGCGCACGCGCAGTGTGAAACACTGAACGCCAACGCAAACGCACAGTGCTTGCGTTCACTCGTAAAATCAATACTAAAACGCACTACCGTTTCACCGGTTTCCAACGCCAATGAAGCGTACTGCAGTGAGCAGACCTGCAACCGGGTAGGCGTTCCTTCTAAGCTGAAAATGGCAAAAGGACGGCGAGTAAAATTGAAAGAAACTTAATGTCTGGGAAGTTTTGTAATAGAAAACGAAAAACAAAAACACGAAATCCTTTTTTTTTTCTTTTACACAGTGAAAGGGTGGCTGGGGGGGGGGGGGGGCTTTTGGTCTGGAAGGATTGTAATTCGTTGGACTGGAAGGCGATTTTCCAAGTTTTGCCAATTGTCAAGAATTGCGATTTTCATAGCAGCATATGCTTTACTTACGATTTATGTAATTTTTCGTGGATTTCTCAAATTATGTAGATTGTTTCGATTGATATAAGGCTAATTTTATTTTATAACTAGTTAAATAAAAATGCTGCAATTCTCACCAGTGATGATAATTTGCACAGTTTTGATTAACATACTTGTGCGCACGTGTGAAATGAAATAATATGCAACAAATTATAGTAGAGTTTAAAAAATACGTACTAAAATATTTTAATTATTAATAGAAATTGCGATAATGTAGGCCCCCAGAAAACGCCACGATCCAAACAATAGACTATTTAGCAATAATAGTCTTTCCAGAAAGGTCTCATTTTGTTTTATTTTTAGCATATGGAGAACTCTGACATCATTATAAGATAAACAAACAGTCAAGCACTGGACGTAATTTAAAGTCCACGCGTCACGGGTTGCTTTAAAAAGAAAGACAAACATATCTTCTGTACCTCTCGTATTCCGACTTTTGGGTTTTTGTAGTGAGAACAGCGTTTCTTAATCTATACGTTTTGTGAACATATTCTGCATTTATCACCCGTGGCAATATTTCTGTAAAATTTGTATTTAGTTATTCTTGAGTTGGGAAAGATGTTAAAGCAATTATTCATCTAAATACCCAAGACCTCATTAAAAGGCCTGTAGTTCATGATTTCACATGACAATTATCCGAGCGAGGAAAGGCAGCAAGGACACACAAATAGCTGCACAGGTTTTTCTATAAATGCAATATTCTCTTACTTCTAAGGTGTATGAAAGGCCCTGTTTTTAAAGGGAAACTGAACTCTTCAAAGTATTTGGAAGCGCCTGGATTGCACACGTATGTCATAAAATAAAGTTCCCACGAATAACTTCTCAACTCAATAATCAAGCCGTGAGACACATCAGAATGGAAAATTGCACGCATGTTTTACCTTCTGAAATGTATCCCTATATGTCATTGTCTTTAGCATTCCTGTTCTCACCTCGGACAGTCAAGCACTTCACAGTGAATTATCAAACACATGTTCCTTTCTTATGCACTGTTAGTGTGATGAGTACATTGCTAGAGTTTGTCTCTGTAGCACACTTCCCTCCCACATCTTCCTTTCTTATTTTTACCCTCTTCTCCACTGAACTACTCTGCTTCGCCCAAATTCTAGTGTTTGTAAATTTACATGTCAGCCAAAGTTTGCTCATTTCGTGTTTAAACCGTTCATGTATAATTGCTTGCATACTTTACGTGTTTAACGCGTAGACTACATTTAATTAAACTTTTGTTCAGATTTCACGTCAAATATTGTTCCTCTACTCTCAAAGTACGATCATCCCATCTCCCCCTGCACCCCAACATCTGGTGCGTTACCATACGCTCTCGGTGGCAATATCCAAACGATTTTTGTCGATTTTTTAATACTGAATATATTTCCGACCTCATGCACAGTAGTCCGTAGCTTTCAGGCACAATCACTCATTTTCATATACACCTGACCATTTTGTCTCCTTGTAATTCTACTGCTTTGAGCTTCATAATTTCTCAAGTTATCGTTTTTAAATTAGTTTTTAATTTCATTTCCTTCATCTTCCTCTAGATATTTTCTTCACTTAACAAGCCAGTCCTCCATGTGCGTAATTCTGTTTTTCTACATGGTCTATTACAATATCTTCTATTTTTAGCGGTTAGACCTTTTCGTCGTTAGACACCATTATTTCAAACCTGTCGCTACTAGAACACAGACACAAGATATTCTCTTTCTCTCCACATATCACCGTTAATTTCCGCAGTGTATTTTGACCATTTGCAAGGAGTGCTATGCACTAAAACCCCTTTCGAAAAGGTGCACTTTGTTGGACGTCTGTGTAATCCCTGCACAATGGCGGAAAGAATCTCGAGCTCCTTACATTTCATAACGCCAAGGCCGAACAAGCCCTTTTGCAGCAGGAGCAAAAAGTCGGACCTACATGCTGTAACCATTCGAACGATCCTTGGTATCGGTTGGTGAACGAAAATTTATCACATTTATTAAATACCTCTGCGGAAGCCTCCTTGTTGGCTCTATGGTTGAGCGTAGGGTTCACAATCTTGGAGATCCCGAGGTTCGATTTCCTTTGGGGGACTTTAAACGTTTTGTTATGTATTATCAATGTTTACCACCTAACACTATAGTGCGCATCTGTATTTTAGATTCAGAGCAGAATTTCTCGGGGGTTCTGCCAAAAGAAATGTTGTCGCCTTTAATATTAAACCCAATGGTTGTCCCAGACTACTGCGAATATCGCACCCATAGTTAAGGCCACAGGAAGTGCAAGGGCGGCTATGGTAAGGGCTTGAAGTTTCAACTGGCTGGAATTGTGATTCATCTACTCGTTAACCGAAGAAAAGATTTCCCGCGCTTCTCTAAATCATACCTAAAGCGGAACAAAAAACATATTGGACCATAACACAAATCTAACCAGAAAAATGGAAAGCGCGGCACGTCAAATGAAATTGCTTAAAGAAATGTTCTTCTTTTTTGTTTCAAAAATTTTTATATGGTCGTCTTAAGTTCTAGGAACGTGCATTTTAGTTTTTTATTGGCAGTTTCTGTTTTAAAAAACGTAGTATAGAATTAATCAAAGCGAAACAAGGCAAACTCTGGTCACGTATGCATTGCGCTTATTTTGACTTTGAGCAAAGATTTTCCTCCAAATGAAAAAGAAAAATGGCGGCGTAGAAACAATGGGTGGCACTGACGTTCCCTTTCGCCAAACAGATTGACCAAAGGCTACCCAGGCAAACAATCTTACGAAGGCAATGTATCACCTGTTAGGTTAAAAAAAACACTTAATCCTACGGTGCACAGGTGCCCAGGCTGCGTCAACGCTTCTAGTTTTTTCTTATCAAGCTTTTTTCTGTCTTAGTCAAGACAGGTCTCAGAAAGGTTAAAATGGGAATATGAAAGAAAAAATAAATTGTTCACGTGCCGGCTGGAAATGTTTGCCGTCCAGCGGCAACAAACGTTATCTGCCGACATTCGGCAGATTACCAATTTCAGTCATAGGTGTAGAGTGACTAATTGCAAGTATCCAATTGACTATTATTAGATACACTTTTTGTTACTTAATACTTAAAAGTTACAACAAGTAACTATACTTGTAACTAAGATACATTTTTTACAACTTATAATACTTCTGGGAGCCTCCTCTATATTGGCAAAGCTGGCCGATCGCCGCGAAACGCGGCCGCCGAAATGGAAAAGGAAGAGTGGCAAAGAACGGATGAGAGTAGAAGCCACGTGACGGGCGCCAGGCTGCGGCGAAACGCCGAAACATGCTTCTCCCGAGCGATGGAATGTCCACTCGTGCACCTCGCGTTCCTCACGCTACCGCTTCTTTTCTCGTCGGGTTCGAAAACCATGTTTCGTGTCCTCGCCGCTGCAAAAGCTGTGCGATAACGACCTGGATTCCCGGAAAATACTATGTGCTACCAGATTCTCGCACTCCAAATTTGCGACCAAACACTCTATTGCTCCATCGTCAAAATGCCAGGCTTTGTGTATGTAGAGGAGGCTATGGTGGGAGCTACCCGCTGTAGCCCCTAGAACGATACGTTGGAGAACTTTCAGAGCATTGTTTGTCTTCGCATAGCATCCGGCCAACATTCTACCCCCACGTGCATTCGTTTCGCGTTACAGATTAGATTGTTCCAGGGGTTCTGCCAAATGAAATGCTATCGCATTTAACATTAGACCCAAATATTGTCCCTGGTTATTGCGAACATTACACGCGTAATCAATATCAAAGGAAATGCGAGGACGACCACTAAGAAAAGGTGGAATTTTCAACTGGTTGGGTCGTGCTTGGTATACTCGTCAACGAAAACAATTTTTTGCGTGCGTTATTGAATGATAACCTACCCGTCGATTAAAATTGCGCAAAGAGATTTACGTATTTTTGCTTCAAAAAGTCCCATGTGGCCACCACAGTTATAGGTACGTGTGTTTGGTTTTCTTAAGCAAGTTTTTTTTTTTTTTTTAAGGTAATACGAAGTATTACGGCAAAACAAAACTTTAAGTCTGAGCCTGTATGCCTTGCATTTATTTTGAAACTGAGCAAATATTTCTTTTTTCCATTAAAAAAGAAAGATGACTGTGAAGAGACAATAGGCGGCGCTGACACCGGTTGTTCCTTTCGCCGAAGAGCTTAACCACACGCTACCCAGGCAAACAGTCTTACGAAGGCATTGATAGCACTTCTGCTAGTTTAAAGAACTCTGATATCTATTGTGTACACGTGCATATGCTGCGTTAGCGCTTCTCGCTCTCTTTATTGCTAAACCTTTTCGCTGTTCTTGGACGAGGAAGGTCTGAGAAACGTTAAAATAGGAAAATGAAAAGAAAAAAAAACTCAAGTTGCAGTTCCCGGTTGCAAATCTTTACCGACAGCGAGAATTCACGCATCAGCCTAAAATAGGCAGATTGCAATTATTTAGTCATAGTGGTGAAGTCATTAAATGCAAGCATCTAAGTCACTGTAATTATTTAATTTTTTCTAAGTAAATAGTTTAAAAGTTACAATAAAAAACGTAAGTAACTATATTTGCAAATAATTTCAATTTTGTTTAACTTCGCAGCCTCACAGAATACTCTCACAAAATACTTATGTGAGATGGGCACCTAAATAAAATTTATGCCAAGTGACATTCAACGTACCTGATATTTAAGCACTTTGAATCATAACCTACACAGGATAAAAAGAAAACCAAAACTACTGCACTTTAACGTAAATGAAACTAAAAAATGGCATGCTCAAAATGTCTATTAAAATTGCGCGCTCGAGCACGAAGAGTGCAACTCCTCCTTGCCCAGGCCAAGCTGGCTAAGGAGGAGATGCTGGGCATGATCCGGTGCTGGGCGGACCACATCCTTGTCTCCAAGGGCAGCGAGAGCACGGAAACTGTAACACGGAAACTCAAATGACATTGGGTCTAAATGTCCATCCAGCTGAATGGTTTTGGTGGCTATTGGTGACAAGACGTTTCAGTAACTCCAACTTACGATTACTATTTGTGACGTCACGACTAGGTTTATCGATCAGCAGCGACAACTCTGGATGGTGTGTAGAAAGCACGGCGGGAGCTTGTAGTCACCGCTTCGTAAAGAACACGACCAAAGTTGACGGTCCGGCACTCTTCTTATTTCCTTTAAGGAAATTAGATTCATCCTACTAAAGACGTCGTAGAGGGCGTTTGGCCTATCGTGAAAGGCCGACCGAAACGACGTTCTTGGCCGCGCACGTTGCCAATAGGAAGTATTTACTGGAGGCCATAGCTGTGTGCACGACTGCTGAGCGCGTGCTGATGGCGAGCTTCCACAGTTCTTTTGTAACGTGCATTCCGCACCCTCAAGATCGCCGGTCTTAGCAACCTATTATTGTAGGCTCGTTCAAAGCATGCGCTCTAGACATCATCCACAAATATGGCGCCCAGTGAATACTCCTTATAGATAATTGCAAGCATGATGCACCGACTGGTGCCCCATGCTTGCAAGCATGTGTAGGTTACGCGTGAACGTAGCTTTGGCAAGCTTACACTTGCAAGGGTTGGTCAGCACGAGCAGAGACATGGGGACGGCCAGTTTAGAGCCACTCGATATGGCAGCGTAGCTGCCAGAGTAGCGCCACGCTTTTCCCTGTGCCGCCTCTCACCGCGATTGGTCAAATGCGGTACCATAGCAACGAGGCGAGCTGGCACCGTGCCCATAGCAACCGAGTGACTACTCGTCATGTGACCTTGCAAGAGACTTGATGTCACCGGTAAGATGGCAGCGCCCAAAGCTGGTGTATGCGAGTTTGTTCGGTGCGCGGTAGTCGTAATGTGCCGCTGCTTGCCGACGATTTCGGACTTCTTTGTGCTCTCTGACGCAAGTATAACGTGAAGATTAAAAAAATGAGACTTTATACCTTTTCTGTGCAAGAGCGCTTTGGACATTAGCATCTGTGCAACAGCATCAGTCACATATCGCCATAGCGGTGCTCAAATTCCTGGATGTGTTCGAGGATCCATAAAACTTTTAGCATGCCATTTTCGCATACTCTAGGCCAGGGGTGGCCAGGCTGACCAGGCCCAAGAGCCGCATACAAATCCACGAAGCTTCCCAACTTTCGTTCACAGAGCAATAAACGAAACTCGAACTACTTTCATTCTATCCGAGTCAAGAAGTAGTCCAACTGTGCGTAGGTAGCAGTAGCACAACGCTTCGAAACCGCAACCTGTCTTTCGATTTAAAACGTGTTCCCTTCTCGTTTTGGGAAGTGCTCATGTTACCGGGAGGGAGGCGGAGTAGAGGGGGGCGGGGGTAGGGGAGGGGCTGCGAGCCGCACTTTAACACGTGAGAGAGAGCCGCATGCGGCTCGCGAGCCACAGCATTGGCCACCCCTGCTCTAGGCTTTGTTTCAACGTTGGAGTGTCTGAGGATCGATACGAAATTTATGCGTCGCATGTTGGTCCTTGGAGTTGTTTCAGCCCCAGGTAACCACATAATCACCGAAACGTTTAGCTAGGAAGCTCCTGCGAATTTTACGTTTGTACCGATCACCGATTTTAAGATATAGCTTTTAAGATAAAATTTTCACATACGTCGCGTGTAGGGCCTAGGGGAAGTTGTTTCAGCCCTGGGTCACCGAACAATCACGGCAGCTTTTAGCGAGGAAGCGCCTGCGATCTTTCATTTTTGTACTAATCGATGATCGGCAGTTCTGAAGATTTTGATATAATGTGCTTTCGTTGCAATAGCTTACATTTGATCGCACTGTTTTTTTTGTTTGTTTTCTCGAGCGACAAGCTGGCGTTTTCTCAAATGACGTATATGAAATGCCCTGCTACATAACAATGCATCAACACATACTATTAAACTTAGATGCTTAGAGGTGGGTTCGTCTTTGTATTTAGCAAGTTACAGGCATAATTATTTCTTACGAGTGTAATATGCCGCCTCGGTGGCTCCCGAGGCGAGAGCGCTGGCCTACGGATCCCCATGTGGCGGGTTCGAATCCCGGCCGAGGGGCCCGCAATCTGACGGAGGCTTATTGCGGAGGAGGCGCCGTGTAACCGAGCTTTCGGTTGCACGTCAAAAGATCCCCAGGTGGTCGAAATTAAGCCTCAGCCCTCCGCTGGGGTGTTCCAGATGCCTGTCGTTGGTTTGGCACATAAAAACCCCAAATTTGACTTTTTGACGAGTGTGATATTTATTTTCTGTAGCTTGGCCCGTTTTGTCCTCATTAATATCCGTGTGCTATGATGTTATCATCATGCTATGTATGGTTCTAAATATCCTCTTTGCAATGCCCACAAGGGCCAAAATGACGTCAGCCGACCCCAGCTCACGCAATCGACACGAAAACTTCGTCACTCGGACGTATGCGCTCGTCAACCACCAAACCGTCGACGAACGGTTGGATTCTCGGTCGTGGCCAATGAGTGCCCTGACGGAAGTTATCATCACTTTCGAATTCCAAGTTCTATGGTGTGTATGAAAAGCCCAGTGGAAGCTCTGGGGTCATCGCACCGGTGCCCTAGCATGTCACGACCGCGTGATTTCACAGTTCGCTTTTGAGTTGAGGATTACAGCTAAGGTAGAGGAAGTTAAAAATCATTTCATGGCTCCTTTAACACGGATATGTGTGATACACCAGATAAAGATATTGACTTTTTGCATGCCGGTAAACTTCCGGAGGACCACTTGGCCTGTCGGCAAGAACACCTCATATCCGGCGTCCATCGCTTTTGATGGCGTTAACAATCCTCTTGAGATAACCATGCTGTCCCTCTTGGTTTAACGCCGTCGACTGTTTATCGCCCAAACAAGGGTGAGACCGTCGTCGACGTCGCTCCTTGGCAGTCGGTGGGATAATCTCATCTTGAATGGATGACTGGGTCTTGAAGACGTATGATGCTAAGCATACATTCGCTTACTGTGGGGCAGTCGAGCAGCAGTCATGTACCGAGGCAATCGTCCTGCCGTGGCCGGCGTAATCGGATCTTGTTCCATGGGAGCGAAGTCCGAAAGCACAAGGACGGTATGTACGTCCCACGAAGCGGCCGCCCTCCCGGTGTCGCGGAAAACCACTCGCCTTGTCCGTGCACCTACGATACTTTGCAGTTTTTGTCGCTCGACAGTCCCCGGGCTGCAAATCGTCTCACTTCACAGAAGAAACAGGCACCGTTCTTCCAGAGGCCCGTGCCACACCGCCATGCCAAGCGTCTTCTATCACTTTTCAATGAACGAATAAAGATATAAACAAAACTAGACTAAACAAGTTGCCGCCCGGAGTCGCTAGCAGCACGGTTACCATGGCAACCTCTCAGGCCCAAAATGGATATCACTATTGGCGCTTCTGAGGTCGTACATCCAGATAATTTTGCGTCGTGTCGCTACTCTGGCAGCTACGCTGCCATATAGAGTGGCTCTAGGCCAGTCGCCTTGATTGCAATCGTCTATAGGAGAAGGTGTGCCGAGCGCTCTGCGTCTAGTGTAGTCCCACGTGCCGCCGCTTCATGACGACAAACGCGGATCTGCGGTCAGGAAACCGCTTCATTTCGGCTCGAAGTGGCGTGAAGTGAAGCGTCTGCTCGGTGTTCATTGTGTTCTGAAGTGTTGTGCGCGAGCGCGCAGGGCACGAGAGCGTCTAGTGCTCCGTGTGCTCATGCAGAACGCACTTCTACAACGAACCTCCTCGAGGGAAATCCCAATTTTAAGGTCGAACCACACCCCATAGCTTTCGAGATGCTTCCCCGTCCGTCCCATTCGACTTCAGTTCCCAGCAGGAAGAGCGTATCATGATAAATCCCCGCGAGTGGCGCCATAGACCTAGCCAAGCTCTGAGCCAAGCTAAGCCAAGCAAGGGCATTTATCTTCTTCCCATCATTACTCCTCCTGTGCATCTGCATCGTCAAAACAAGATTTTAAGCTCGGCCAGGACCAGCGAATCCATCGACGGGGAGTCGTAGAAGAGGGCAGCCTAAGGGCAGACGTTTTAGACTCTTCGAACCTACGCCGTAATTTTTGGCGGAATAAAGACTGTTTAAACCATAACCTGAAGCCGTGCTCGCCACACCGGCGTGATGGCTATGCGAGTTTTCAGTCTTAAACAAAGAGAGGGGCGCGTGGGCTATTTCCGCCCAAGTTCTTAAAATTGGGTTGTGTGTATGTTTATACAGCCTAGAACTTGGTCTGCCTCAAGGGCGACGAGTCTCCCAGCTGTAGATGAGCAATTTAGCCAGTGCAGTACAAACCGCTAGCCTGGAGTCTTTAACGTGCACCACGCAGTAGTGATACACGACCGCACGCCGGTACGATGCTCATCCAGATCGAAACGGGCAGGGGCAGGAATTGAGCCCAGTATCCTGGGTTCTGCAGCGCGAGCTTTCGCTCCACGTGCTCCAGAGCTGGTGTGGCCCAAGTTCTACAAAGTTAGGAATGCGTCAAGCAACTCGACCAGGGTTTTTAACAGCTTCTTGTGCATGAATTAAAAAAAAGTGTATTCTAAAGAATTACCGTTTAACCTAACCGGAGTGGTGTCTCTGCAAACACCGTCAAGATAGGCCGGTTTCACGAAACTGCGTCTTATACGTGCACTACTGCATAGCGGTTTCAGCCCCGTTGGTGTATTCATTTCTCTATTCGCCCTGTCTTGCATGTAAGCAACGAGGTAGAGTGGCTTAGAGTGATAAACCGGAAGTTCGGAAGTGGCACCCCCCGGTTGCCGCATTTTGTACGCAAAAGTGACCACACGTCACGTGACCTCACAAGAGCCGTGACGTCACCGGCAAGATGACGGCGCCAAGAGCTGGGGAATGCGAGTTTGTTCGGTGCGCGGTAGCCGCGATGTTTAGCTGCTTTCCGACGACTTCGGTCTTCCTCGTGCTCGCTGACGCAGGTATGATATGTGAAAATATGAAGAAATTAGACTTTATTACCTTTTTCCTTAAGATCGCCCTCTATCATCTGGATATTAACACCTGCGAGACAGCATCAGCCGTATCGCCGTACCGGTGCTCGGATTCCCGGATGTGTTCGATGGTCGATAGAACTTTGAGTGCTTGTAGCATGCATTTTTCGCTTTCTCTTAGCTTTGTTTGGACGTTGGAATGTCTGAGAATCGACGCGAAATGTATACGTCGGACGTAGGGCGTAGCGGAATTCGTTTCAGCCCTGAGGTAACTGCATAATCACAGCCAACTTTTAGCGAGGAAGCTCCTGCGATCTTTACGTTTTGTACTTGTAAACAATTTTACGATATAACTTGTAGCATACTATATTCGCATTTTGTAGCTTCGTTTGAACGTCTGAGAATCGAAGCGAAAGGTATACGTCGCGTGAGGACCTAGGGGAAGTTGTTTCAGCCCTGCGTCACCGAATATCCATATAAACTTTCAGCGAGGAAGCTCCTGCGATGTTTATCCTTTTTGTGCTAATCTGCGATTCTACACTCGATCGCTTTTTCTTCCTTTTTTTGCGAGTGCGAATCGCACACTTATTTTCAGCTGCCAGGAGGACGGTTTTATTGAGTGGGGGGATGAATAAATCCTTGCGGGCACTTGGTTCAATGCTATTCGACTTGCTATTTTTGGTGTGCGCATAGATTAATTGCACATTTTTCTCTTTTGTTGGATTTATTGCAGCAATACTTTTTTTAATCAAGAGTGCATTGTATTAGTCGGTCAATTATTTACTTGTTCTAGTTACCTGTACAAGATTATCCATATTTGTGTTCACCCCTTGCCCGAAAAGCAGTCTTGTTGAAAAACGTTGAGTAGCATTCCTTTCGGTCTCTTCAATGGACTTCTTTTCTAAAATGTGGGCTGCCTATACCTCGTATTACCATAACCTGGAAAAGAGCAACCGCCACAGCCCCTCGTGCCAATCAGATTGACAGAGTGAAGGCATGTGACAAATCTGTGCTGACAAGCACTCTGATGATATGTTGTCATGTGCCTCTCTCCAACATGCATATTGACTCACCAACACTGTAGCCTTTGCCGCTTGCCAAATTGTGATGGAATGAATTACAGTAGCTACTACTCTAATTGCCCAAGGCCTTCATACTTTGGGCATTTGTTCGACAAGAATGTTATGTCCGCGACCACTGTGAACTCGGCTGAGCACCTATTGGACTCGAATGCTGCATTAGCCTTCGACGTGAACTGGAGTATATTTGTGTGCTTTGCATCGAAAAAAATGGCGATCAGTTGTGTTGCTTGATGGGGTTTTGCAAAGGGTCTATTGTGTCATACGTATTGGAAGTGTCCTGCTATATAACAATGCATGAACACATACCATTAAACTAGATGCTCAGAGGTGTGTGTGTTTTTTTTTTTAAATTAACAAGTTACAGCAGTGTGCTTTAATGTTATTATCATGTGCGTAGTTTTAAGTATCCTCTCTGCAATGCCTACAAAGGCCCCTGGAGAGAATAAATTAAAAAATAACATTATCACATCACTGGAGTTGGTTTTTGGATGCGCCATGTGTTCAGGAGAAGTGGAACAAGTGCAGCCCAATGCAACCAGTCTGGTATGTCCCATTAATTATTATTGAGGGGTCAGAGATGCGAGTGTCCTCAAAAGTTCCAGCACGTGCGGTGAACACAATTCTTTGTGTAGAGACTCTGAAGGCACAAAGGCGAGCGAAAATATGTTTATTAGGTTAGTGTATCAAATATGTTGATTTCCACTTGATTACGTAATTATTTGTTCTTTGCAAATGGTTCCATAACGAGTTCTTTCTGCGACAGTCTCGTGTCAGGCGTTCAGTCATAGTACCTGTGCTGCTGCTTGTCGGATGATGCTCCTGGCACGTCAGTGTACAGTTTGGTCGAGTGGCAACTTTGACCGACTGATGCCGTCTTGTAATCGCACGTTATGTGCGGCCACTGACATCTGATGCACTGAATCTGCAGGGCTGGCTTCTAATCCGCAAATTTTCCTGGTAGTTTTCTCCATCAATGCAGCAAGCTCGGGCATGTATGCAATGCTTCGGCGTTGGGGTGTCTCCTTGAATGGGCATTGAATAGTAACGGGTAGCCGATGACGGTCGTCGTGACTTTGTGGCATAAGTCGCCCTCGGATCGTCAGATGCCGCTTCGCTTGAAGAAGACTCCAGATGAATAGCCTGTCGAACTTGTTCCGAAACAATCTCGGCAATCAAAATAAAAAGCCGGGCAACTGATGGCAGGAAGTAGCTTCCTGATCTCCTCCCGGACTATGTCGTGGATGTCGCGGATGCCTGGGAGGCTAGTGTCGAAGTTGTAGCTGGACGACTCGAATGTCGAGAAGCTGGGGAGTTGTCGATACCGACAGGCTTGGGCCTGCAGTGTACATTCAATGTTGGAAGCCGCGGTGATATAGAACCCTTCGACTGTTGTCGTGAGTTGCGGACAATGCTGCCGGGGGTGTTGTACCTCACATGAGGGAATCAGGAATTCGGCTCTCCCGGTCAATGTTGGCTGATGAACGTGCACTTCAGCTCGATCTTGCAAACTTCCTACGACGTTAAGGAGGATTCGTTCTTCTCAAACCAGTGCCTGGCAGTTTCTTCCACGAGAAGTATAAGTTCTGCTGGAGCTGGTTGTCCGTCTATTTACTGTGGCGGGCGACACGGCCATATATTTCAATCCAGCCCTCGACGTCTTCATACACCTTGCGTGAAAGGGCATCAGAGTGCGAGGTGCGACGGGCATGCATACGATGATGGGAGCGGACGTGGTTCGCTGCTACAGGTTTGCCATTGTTGGCTTAGTCAGCTTCGGTTTTTCTGGCAAAAGACCGAATTCCGGTGGTTCTTGCTGGTAGCAGCGACTGGCTCGGATTTCAGGTTCTTCGTGGTGCATTTCCAAGGTTCGTCCTTGCGGTACTCCCTCGTCTTACGGTTTTACTGCAGGGCTTGGGATAGGACTTGGTTTACGGTTCGCCGGGCGTTTAAGACGCGGGATAATCCGCTACCCATGTCTTAATTGTTATCGGGCAACTCGGCTGAGGAGCCGCCAGGGTCCACGCAGAGTGAAGGGCTATGGGTAAAGAGTGCAGGACCTCCACCAGAACATACGATGACAGCTGAGCATGGCCTGGAACTTTCCAGATTAGTAAATATTGAAAGAAAATAGGACTGGAGCAAGCACCCGTGACAATATAACACAACAGACAGAAGAGAGTCTATCCTGACCACTAAAAAGCTCATTGTTTTAGAGCCATTGTGTTCGAATTAATCCTCTCCTTCGGGGTTTGGCGACTGCCGTGGACGAACTGAAATGGATGTGGAATCACTTTTCTGGTAATGAGCCGCTGCAGACTGTCGTCGCAAAGTGGCGTGAACGGGTGGACTGGGTAGGTAACACGCGCAATGAAATGTCCACACAGCTTGCAATTCGCGTACCGAGTGTTGATGAAACTTGTGTCGACGAAACGTGCGACAGACAAGCGGAATCAATACCAACTGCAACACCTGTGCTCCGTGAAAGTGTACGTCTACGCCAGAACAATTTAGGAAGCAGCATCGCATCACCTAAAGCACGGCACAGGAACTACCATTTTGAAGCACTTGAAGGCAGCTCTCCGGTGCGCCGCACAACCAAAGTGAGCCTTCGGTCATTTGAACGAAGCGGCACCACGATTGCACACTGCCAAGCACAACTCACGCAATTTCCGTCGCTAAACTGCTTATCCAAACATATTGCACACGCTTCACTGCAGACCTCGAAGATTCCGATGGTCAACGAGAGCACAGAAACGTCGCCTTAAAATTTACTTGCTGTATCTGAATCAATCCGAGGTCCGAGCAACGTAGGGCCGATTGTCTATTTCGTGGCAATATCCCCGTCGGTCACCAGCGAAATGCACACCGTTCCTCCTTCTGTTCACGTTATACCTACGTCAGACACCACGGTGAACTCTGAATTCGCTTTCGACCGGCCTTATATGACGGCTTCCTCGTCTGAAACCAACTCGCCGACACGAACGACAACAAACAACGCATCCGACAAGCTCCGGCCCAGCTGGGACCAGCCGCAGCCTGGGCGCTGCCATCTTTCCTCTGACGTCACGTATTTGGTTTGGTCATGTGACGAGTGGTCACATTTGCGTACAATGGCAGCCGCCTTATGGGGGTCACTTTCGAGTGCACACCGGAACCCCGGTTTATCGCTCTAAGCCCCTCTACCTCGTTGCATGTAAGCCACCTTTCGTTCGCAGTGGTTTTGGTTTTAGTGGGACTCAGATGCGGGCCGACGACGGAGCTCCAGAGGTATGATCATAAACATGTTTGGTTTGCATAACCTCTCTTTTACCCTGTTTCGTTTGCCTTCGAAGCAACGTGCGTCTTCCAGTGATGAAGTTCCTGCTAATTCTGCTTAATTGAAGTTATTATGTTACCTCTACGTGTGATCGCCTCTCTGCCTGACTCTACACCGGATATGGACATATCGCGTGCCACCGGTCTATCCTAAAACACTATATTCTTTTATTTTATTTTTGTTAATCTTGGTGTTTATTTTTTTTTCAAGCACTCCATGAGAAAGTTTAATGTGTAAAACTCGTTAATAAACTATTTATTTTTAGTGACATCCCATTGCCTGTTTTCCCAACGAGTCGCGTCGAACATAGATAAAAAGTTTGCGTCTGAGTTTGTTGGCAAGCCAGCCCCCTTTATAATGGTCTTTAAATATTTCCCAGTTTACGAAACCTGGCTAGTATTGCCCTGTTTACGAACACTGGCTGATTATTTTCCAGGCGGCTACTCTCGTAATCAGTGTATCAAGCGTACATAAGCACCACAGTATGACTTCTGCAAGTTGCGTATTAAAGAGGAAACCATCGATGGAAGAAATATTAACGGGATAATTTGTTGCTACTGCACAGTGGACACGTTTCTGAAATCTCGTTGATTCGAAAAGCGTTTGCATGTAATTACAGCTGCCACACCTCCAAATATGCGAACCAACTCATAAGCACAGAAACTGTTATTTTAGCCAAGCTGTGATAGGCAATTTTCTTAGACAAGATGGTTTATAACTTTGTTGCCAACCCCAGGACGAGGTACAGAAAAGCAGAATTGTATATGCTGCGTATTTGGGCACGTGCGCACTACTTTAAGTACAATTAAACCACTTTTCTATTATCAATTGTTCGTTGAAGATTACGCGAGCTGTCAGACGATCTCGCTCAGCAAGATTGCGATGAATTAGCTCATGTACGTTGGTCAATGCTCACGTTGGCGTACATCGCTTCGCAACAGAACAAAACACAGCGCGCCGATTTCGGTCTGACTTGACGTATATACGAATTAATTTAATACGAAGTTCGTAATTGAGAGTAGAACAAGCGAGCGCCTGTAGAGTGATGGCGTAGGCAAACTCTGTTCTACACTTTACTTATGTTTATGGGAGGATGGGTTGCTTTTTTCGCAATGGCAGCTTTTTTACATGCCCACGGAGACCTAGATCGCTTCGAAAACCGACACTGGTACAGCCACTCGCCGGTTCTTTGACCATCCTGTCAAAAGTTTCTTAACACCGGCGTCAAACAAGAGCCATCGTGTCCTGGGCATCGTCTTCTTCCATTCTAGTTGGCTCCAGTACGCATGCAGGAGGAAAGTACACGCTTCCCATTAATATGTAAGGGTATGCGGATGATATATGCGTCTGTGTTTCCGGGTACAGACACCATGGCCTTCGAAACGCCGCTCAAGCAACAATCACCGCAGCAAGCAATTATCTCAAGAATTCTGGCCTACAAGTTTCAGTCGAAAAAACTGCCTTCATACTTTTCATGAAGAAAAACCGACGCAATATTAAAATTGACCTCACTCTCTACAATACACCGATACATCGCGAACGACAACACAAATTCTTAGGACTCACTTTGAACTCTAGGCTTAACTGGCATGCACAATCTATAAACGTAAAGCAATCTACATTGGAAGCAAGAAACGCAATTCGTAGAGTGGGAGGACAGTTGTGGGAAACTCACCAAGATCCATGATGCGTCTGCATTCAGCCCTTATTTTCAACCGTATATTATATTCTTTGCCATTCATTAGGTTGTCGCCAACAGATTCCTAAATACTCGAGTGCATACATAGACAAGGCCCCCGCACTCGATTTACCGCTGCTAGCAACCAAGAGTCTCCTGTTTCAACACGTATGTTTGAGTACCACACCTGCAGGAAAAGACCTGTCGCGACGATTTCAAACCAGGCAACAGTCGCGTTTTCATATTTCTGGACAAACTTCAACACCTTGGATGGACACCTGACGTTTCTTATGATCGAGATCGTGTTAAACCATCGCCCCCTGGAACAACTACTGCCCGAAGTGCACCTGCCACATTCTCGGTATACGCAATGAGAGGAGCGAAAATGCAAGAGTAATCAAGCAAAAAACATTTGAATATATCTCGAGAACCTACGCTGACTGTCTACAAGTATACACAGACGGGTCAGTAAATCGCACCAGAAGAAGCGGCACTTCCGATTTCTGTATGCCTAGTTTACAACTTGAATGGAGTGGACGACTCGATAAGATGGTGTCGTCAACAATAGCTGAAATGTATGCGATTGTAGAAGCACTCAGTATGATAAGTAAGCTCACACCAAAAATGTGGTTGTACTAACAGACTCTCGTGCTGCTCTCCAACAGCTACAAAGACCCCAAGAAACGTCGAAAGCAGCAACGACAGCTAAATTAGCTACAAAAACACTGGAAGTGAAGGGTTTCAAAATTTACTATCAGTGGGTACGGGCACACATCGGGCAACGAGGGAGCAAAAAAGCGGATCAACTTGCCTCCAACGCCCACAATTTACCCGCTATCATTAAAACTCCAGAAGGTATTAGGAGTTTCTACAAAACAATATACGACCATATAAGCTCGTTATCCATAGGCCACTCCTCTCCGGTTCAGCCGTGCTTAACCCGAAATCTCCGTCGCGCAGACGCCACTCTGCTTTTCCGTTTACGTATAGGCAGTGCACGTACAGGCCAGCTGTTGCACCGCTGGAAAAGCGAGATACCGATAACTGCAGCAAATGTGGCGTAACAGAAGACCTCAATCACATGCTTACGATTGTCCAAAGTTTGAAGAGGAAAGAAAATCCTTATCGGCTGAGTTGAGAAAACACAAATTTATGATACAGTACACAGAACAACTTATATTTCCTTCTGGTACTCGTGCTACGAGAAAATACTGCATAGATTATTTCTGAATTTCCTGCGAGTCACTGGCCTACACACTCAACTGTAAAGGACTCGTATAGTACAAACGTGACAAAGACAACAGTGGAAATTGTTGGAAGACGAAGAAGTACGAAGCTGTTCGTGCCAGCCAAAAAGAACCTTTATGGTCAGAGCGCCTGCGCTTATATACTTTTCTAAAGTCGCCACCAGCGACATCTTATAGTTCAAACTAGCACTAGGGTGGCGACCCCTACATCTCCCATCCTGGACATTTACTCGTCTAGTTACAACATATTTACAAATTCAGCCGTCTCGGTGGCTTGATGCAGCGTCCATAGCGTGTCCTTAACACACCGTCTCGGAAGGGCGCCGAATCCCGACGGATGGTTGCATGTTCTTCTTGCGGCGGCTCCGCCGGATCATCAGCTGCTGGATGTAATTCTGAGGATAGTCTTGACTCAGGCAGCGAAGGCTGCTCAACCCGTGTCTTCTCTGTCTGTGTCTTGTCTGATGGCGTAAAGTGCACAAGATGACGGCGGTTCCGCTGAAGAACTCCACTAGGCGTCTCCACGACGTACGAACGTGGACGTTGGGCTGGGCTGAGGACTCGAGCTTGGCAGTTTGCATCAGTCACCCAGACCATGTCACCTGGCTGCAGAGGGCTCAAGGGACTGGCGCTGTGCCGGCGATGAAAATCACGAGCCTGGCGGGTCTTTTCCCTTGTGTCCTGTGCTTTGAAACTCTGGTGATTTGGTTGAACAGGTGTAAGATTTTCGGGCAGCGCCGGAAGTCGTGTCTGGAGACGTCGACCCATTAGAAGCTGCGCGGGTGACACGCCCGTGACTCCAGGAGTGTCTCGGAAGGTTAGGAGCGCCAGGTACGGGTCGTCAGCCTTCTTGAGGAGATCCTTCACCGTGCGTACCATGCGCTCCACCTCGCCGTTGCTTTGCGGGTATCGCGGGCTGCTTGTCTCGTGCCTGAATCCATACAGGCGTGCAAAGTCCGTGAATTCCTGACAGGAAAACTGGGGTCCATTGTCGGTCCTGACCACATCAGGAATGCCGTGACGAGCGAAACAGCTCTTGACTGCCGCGATGACTGCCGACGCCGACGTGGAGCCTAGGGAGACCACTTCCGGGAACCGGGAGTAATAATCTACTACAAGGACGTAGTCGCGTCCTTTTAACTGGAACAAATCGATGCCCAGACGCTGCCAAGGTCGGTCGGGTGTCGGTGTTGAAATAAGTGGCTCTGGATGCACCACCCTTGTCTCGGCACATTTGGCGCAGTTGTTGACCAAATCCTCGATGTGGAGGGTACAGTTGGGCCACCAGACGCTTTCCCTAGCTCGCTCTTTGCAGCGCCGCTGTCCTTGATGGCCTTCGTGTAGCAGGGCCAGGATGTTGTGGCGCAGAGCTGCAGGAATTACAAGGCGACAGTCTAAAAGAAGTAGACCATCGGAGACTGTCAGTCTTCCTCTTTCTTTCCAGTAGGGCACTAGGTTGGGAGAGAGCTTTCTTTTGTCCGGCCATCCCTCCTGGCAGTAGCGGGCGACTGAGGTACACTCTGAGTCTTCCGTCTGACGCTGACGAACTTCTTCTAGCCGGTTAGCGATTGTAGGGGAAAGCCCTTGACGACTTCGCTGACGAAAAGCTCGATGGATCGTGCCGTCGAGGAAGGATGTTCGTCACATGGTGCCCGGGAAAGTGTGTCTGCCGTGGCCAAAAGCTTGCCTGGCACGTGTTTCAGGTCGAACTGGTAGCGCATCAACTTTATACGCATACGCTGAATCCTGGGTGGCAGCAACTCGAGATCTTTTCCCCCGAGCAGGACGACGAGAGGCAAGTGATCTGTCTCAACGGTGAAGCTTAGCCCACGCAGGTACTGGTCAAACCGAAGCACGGCCCATGTCACGGCGAGAGACTCCTTTTCGGTTTGGCTGTAGCGCCGTTCTGTTGGTGTAAGGGACCTTGACGCGAAAGCTACAGCCCGACGCTCACCCGAAGGTTGTTCTTGCAGGAGTACCGTTCCTAGGCCGAAGGAACTTGCGTCGGCTGATACTGTTGTTCTGTACGCAGTATGATACCGTGCGACGCAGAGGTCGGAGGAGAGTAGCTGCTTCAGCTTGGAGAAGGCAGACTGCTGGGCAGGGCCCCAGGTCCATACGGCGTTCTTGAGCAGCAATGCCCTCATCGGCTCTGTCACATCTGAAATGTGTGGCAGGAAGCGACCGATGTGGTTGACAAGACCCAGAAGGCGACGAACGCCTGCGACGTCATCTGGCGGAGTCATGGCTTGGATTGCCGCCACCTTGTCGGGATCTGGAGAAATGCCTTGGGCCCCGACGACTACCCCGAGAAACTTCACACTGTTGGTAGCGAACGAGCATTTTTCGCGGTTCAGCGTGACTTCCGCCTTAGTCAGCCGGTCAAGGACTTCCCGGAGACTGCGGTCATGTTCCAAGCGGGTTTTGCCAAAAACCAGAATGTCGTCTATCATGTTCGCGACGCCCGCTTGGTCTTCCAGAATCCGGGACATCTGCCGTTGGAAATACTCTGGGGCAGAGGCGATTCCGAACGGCAGCCGCAGAAAGCAGTACCGGCCAAAAGGGGTTATGAACGTCGTATACTCTTGCGACTCGGGGGACAGCTTGACTTGATGGAAGCTTGACGTCGCATCCAATTTGGAGAAAACAGTGGCATCCCCCAGCAACCCAAGACATTGTTCCACTGTGGGTAGCATGTGGCGTTCTCGCAGAATCACCTTGTTGAGGCGAGTTAAGTCGACGCACAGCCTGTAGCCACCCGAAACCTTGGGGACGACCACCAATCCGGCGCACCAGTCCGTTGGGGTGTCGACGCGACGAATCACTCCGTCAGCCTCAAGCTTGTCCAACTCTGCTTTGACAACATCATGAAGCGGCAGAGGAATGCGTCTTGACACACTCAGGGAAAATGGCGTAGCGCCTGGCTGCAAGCGGATCGTGTACTCTCCTTGGAGTGTCCCTAGGCCGCGGAAGAGCTTAGGGTCTAGGTACAAGTCTCCTGAAGGCTCCGAAGGCCGCGAAACATGGTCAAGAAACTTGCAGACTCCCAAGGCCTGGATTGCAGGGAAGCCCAACAGTGGAATAGTCTCTGTTGCCAGTACGTACAGCATGTTGCTTGACTGACTTGCCGTGCCACGACAAGGTTGCAAGGAAAGTGCCCAGGACTGGCAGACTGTTGTTGCCAGGGCCTTTTAACTCGCCCTCTGGCTTCTGGAGCTTGGAAGGGACACCAGGAAATGTGCTGGGCACGACTGAAACTTCCGCGCCGGAGTCCACTTTGAACGAAAGTGTGTGGCCATCGACGAGCACGTCGAGGAACTTCGCGTTCTGACGCTCCTCAGCCACAGCGTGTAGCTCGATGGAGTTGGCTGAAGTTTTCGGAGGTTTCGATGATTTCGGTGCCGACTTCTCAGAAGCTCGCTTTTTCTTGAGGCAAACTGCTTCGAAATGACCAGTCTTGCGGCAAAAGTTGCAGGATGCACGGCGAGCCGGGCAGTCAGCGCGTGGGTGTGAAGCACGCCCACAAAAGGACACAGCTGACTAGTCTTATCAGCCGGAGCCTGCGCCGACTTCCCTTTGCGTAGACGGGCCGCGTCAACAGCGAGCGAGGACGATTCTGTAGAGTCACGAGCCTTGCGCTCATTAGAGAGTTTTAGTAATACGTATAGGGGCAAACGCAAACCCCCTACGTTAGCGTTAACGTTGCGTCGACGGAACGTTACGGAGCGCGTCGAATACGCACTTTTAGTACAGCGGAAGAAGAACGCATACGTAAAGACTTGTAGCGCCATCTAGATGTGCTCCTGTCAACTGCTTCAAACAATCCAAGGCGGGTATTCGGTCAAGCCAATCCAAAGCCCCGATTCTCCTCGCTTTGTTACGGAAGTGCGTGTTTCCGTGTGCCTGTTGTGTACGTGTTTTGTCTTTGTTTTTGGAGGCCTCTGCGACCAGCAGTTTGAACTATGGTTCGCTCCAGCGTTTTGCTGGATCCATACTATTTGTCGGAGCTCAGCTGGGGTGATATCGAGGCTCTCATCCTTCGAAAACGGGAGCCAAAGCGGAGGCTGTACGTGTCACGGAGGGGGCTCCTGAATATCGATGCTCTTTCAGAGCAGACTTTTCGAAGGCAGTTCCGCTTCGAGAAGTCGGATTTTCCGACGCTGGTGAGGGCTCTAGATATGCCTGAGAGCGTGACAAGCGCCCAGGGGGTGCGCGTATCAGCCCGAGAAGCTCTGTGCATGTGCCTGCGAAGGTTGGCGTACCCAAACCGTTTGTACGATCTCCAAGAGTACTTCGGAAGGCATTACTCAGTGATATCCACCATCACAAACAAGGTGATGCTCCACATTGAGAGAAACTTCGGCTTCCTTCTGGACGACCTGACTGTTCACAACTGGTTGACCCTCGCGAACCTGAAGGAGATGAGCGAGGTAAGCTTGACACTGACGACTCCAGTACCATCCTTTGGTTTAGGCAACAAATAATTGCTCTAACATAGTGCTTCGCATAACCACGTAACCTAAATATCAGTAACAACCGTGCCCGAATCATGAAGCGCTTGTGTTGCGTCTAGCTCAGGTCTCAATTTACTGCATAGTTATAATATAAACAGCGCATAGTTTTCGTTGTTATGCGTGGTGAAGCCCCTTATGAAATGCTTCGCAACTGCAGTATGTTGTTCTGTTTGCAGGCAGTCCATTGCAAAGGAGCCCCACTCACAAATTGCTGGGCTTTCATAGACGGCACGGCAAGGCCGATCTGCAGGCCTTCAGAGGACCAGCGACAGTTCTTCTCTGGACACAAGAGGGTGCATGCACTCAAGTACCAGGCGCTGATGTGCCCGAATGGCCTAATCTGCGAACTGGACGGCCCATACCCAGGAAACAGGCACGATGCTGGCAAGTTCTAGACTTTTCTGTACTTCTCCGGTTTTGATCATGTTCATGCCATTTTTTTAAAAGACATTGCAAACAAAGGTAGAATCGCTGCGGATAGCGGCTGTGATTTTAACCATTCATCCGACGCCCAGCAAGGTGCCTTCACCTATTACTTGTTAGCGACACTTGCATTCAATGCGCTTTGGGTATTTACCACACTTGGTGTGCGAAATGTCAAACCACTGAAAAGAACAGGTGTCTGTTGCCAAAAGACTGTCAGATCTAGTTAGTGGGAACTTATTATGTCAAGCTGCTGTTACGAGCACAGATCAGGCAAGCATCCCTGGAAAAGTTAAGAAGTTTATTATGTTACCGTGTTCACTACATCAATTTGTTGGCTAATTTGTTCCAGTTAATGGCAGCACAGATGAATGTTGTTCTTTCACGGTTGCAGTTTGTGTTGTATTGTTTACATGCTTGACTTACAGGGATCCTTCGAGACAGCCATCTTTATGAAAAGCTGGAGGACCTGAACGGAGACCACCAGTTCGTGCTTTATGGAGATCCGGCATATCCCCTTCGCCCGCTCCTCATGAAGCCCTACGGAGGTGCAAAACTAACAAAAGAGCAGGAGGACTTCAATGCAGCCATGAGTACCGTTCGCCAGGCTGTCGAATGGGGTTTCGGGAAAGTTATTTCTGAATTTGCTTTCCTAGATTTCAAGGAAAATCAGAAAATACTGCTACAAGCAGTGCCTCGAATGTACAGAGTGGCCGTCCTCCTCACGAACTGCCATGCCTGTATGTATGGTAACCAGGTCTCCTCGTATTTTGGTGTGAATCCACCCTGCCTTTTTGATTACTTGAAACCGATCATTCATTAGACTTTGGTCACTTCAGAGCTGGACAAGAGTAACTGATGGTAATTCCTGGAGAGGAGACAAAGGACAAACAGTACTCCAAGCACAACTGGATGACTGGTGCGTGGCTGAAGGCGTCCGCCTGGCCCTGGTTTCGAACCGGGGACCTTTTCATTTGCAGCGAAGTGCTCTACAAACCAAGCTAACCTGGAACTAGACGTCAGTATTTTCTCAGCTGCGCACCAGTCGCCTAGCTGTGTTTCGAGAATTCTGTTTGTCCTTTGTTCCCCTTCTCCAGGGATTATTAGCAGTTACCTCAGTTTTCTTCATTTTGTTTCTTACAGTTGCAGACTTTGGTTGTCAGCGCCTGCAGCACACTAAGCAAAGCCTGCTGATTCGCGTTCAATAGGCGATTTTGCTCGTCTTTACGTTGAAGCTCTTCTGCCCGGAGCTCGAGTTCCCTTTCACGGAGCTCGAACTCTTTTTCTAATCTTAGCCGTTTTAGCTCGTAAATTTTTCAGAGCGCCTCTCGTTGGCGTCTAGCTGTGCCCTTTGCAAGGCTATGCGTTGTAGCTCCACTTCAGCCTCCTTGTCCTTGAGCTCTCTCTCGTGGCGCCACCTCTTTCTCCAGGAACTCATGGTCCACGTTTGCATCTGCGGCATGGGTCCTCCTTTTTCCTGGATAATGCATGTTGTTATGAAATGTTCGACATTGCGCGGTGTGTAACACTTACTGCAGGCTGCCCGGATTCTAGGTGTAGGGAGCTCGTCTCTGGCCTCCGCCCTCTCTCCCTGAGGCTCCGGGTGCGTGGCACTGTTGCTGCAGCCGAGGCCTTGTAATTCCTGGGGGCGACTTTGGACACTTTGAGTTGCTGTTGCTAGTACGACAGGTGACTGAGGCTGCTCAGTATCGCTGTAAATGCCCTCAAGGATGGCCTCTGCTGTTTCTGCCGGGTCTGCGCAGGTGCCAGAAGCCGCTGGCCCTGAAAAGAAAGTGAAGTGCAAGTACGGTTCTGATAGCTCTGCATTGAATAACTGTGAACATGTTACTACTCGTCACGCAAAGGTTAAGCGAGTAAATTGACATGCAATAAAGCTATTTATACCACAAATGTTTTCTTAGTGTGTTGCACTGTCTTCATTGTAGAAATGAGTCACTGGATGCAGGATGCGTATTTTATTCATCCAGACGGTAGCTTAGGGTGAGCTCGCAGCATAATGCACGGGATAAAATGGGGGAACATGATTGCCTATTGTGCTGTGGCTAAATAAAGGCAACATAGCTCTGTAGCGACATTACAAAAAATAAGCAATGCATACCAACAGCATAACAATTAGCAACCCAATTTTGAACTATGGTATTTGACCCTGCGCTACTGCATTGGAGTCACAAATATTTGAAGAGGTGTTTTACGAGTCGTCAGTCTCTAGGGTAACATAAAGATGTATTGATGTGTGAATTCCACAAATAACTACCAGTAGTACATGCTGCCCTGGCTCATACCTCTGGGTTACAGTGCGGTCGCCGTGACTAGAAATAAAATCTACTCGCTGGAAACTAGTAAAATCGCGACGCAAGCTGCTACTTACCTGAGATCTCGCCCTTACAAAAACTTTTAATGAATTTCATTTGAATGTTTATGGAGTCTACTCATTATATCTTTTCGAGTCTCAATAGAAATGCAAATGAGTTTTGTAACGAATCCGTAAGGAGTTTACGAAAACTATTGGCCACCGCGTTCCAATTGAAGTTTCGACAAAGCTACCGCATAAAGTTTCAAATATATTTCATATGAATATCATTTGAAAGTCTATTGACACCCTTTCGAGTCTGTGTTGAAAAATAATTGATTTTTTGTAACGAGTCCCTAAGGAGTTTACGAAAACTATTGGCCACCGCGTTTCAATTGAGGTTTTGCCGTGCCACCTCATAAGAATTTCTAATACATTTCATTTAAAAGTCTCGATACACTGCTTTGAGCCTCTGTTGAAAATCAAATGTTTTTTTCTACCGCGTTGTAATTTAGGTTTTGACGTGCCATCTAATTAGGTATATTCCGACGAGTCGGAATATACCTAATGAGATGGCCCATCAAAACCTAAATTGCAACGCGGTAAAAAAGACATTTGATTTTCAACAGACTCAAAGCAGTGTATCTAGACTTTCAAATGAAATGTATTAGAAATTATACTCCTAGCATGGGTTTCTAGATAGAGCTCTAAGAGGGAAGACGGCAATAGGTTGCATGACATGTGGTCCGGATGTAACCGCTGTTTTGAGGGAAGGGGAAAGTGAGTGCAAGTGTCACTTATATGTATGCCTATATATGCATGCAGGGTTCAGAAAATGCCTGCATAAAACCGTGGGAAGGAGTAATAACTAGTTTATTAAAAATGTGAAATTCGAGTATATGGTACACTGCCTTCGTGTCCATAGGGGACCTTGTACTGCCTTCGTGTCCACGGGAGTACTGGTAACCTATAAAGAAAAAAGATGCACAGTTACACATTGATCTGCTTATCTAAACTTCAATGTCCGAGCAAGGTATCCTGTTCACAGAGCAGCACTACCTCAGCGCTGAATCAGTATTACAAACCAAGACATCAGTTCTTTGTATGAAAGTAGGCAACTCAGAACACACGATACAAGCCATGGAAGTAGCAGTGACTCGTTGCCTTAACAGGGCTGAGTTAGCGCTGCACTGTATGTGTGAACCAGCCTTAAATGCGGAAAGTCACATTTAAAATTCCTACATTTTTGCTCACCCAGGCACTTAATTTACACACTACCTTGATAGTTTATTAAGTGCCACTGATAACATTGTCAGGGGCACCATGGTGCAAAAGTATATTTTGCCCCCGAGTCTGCGAGAATCAATCTCTCACTGTTTTTGCCGCCGCATTGCAGTCTTTTATTTTGGCTTTTGACAAGGTCTACCAAAGATAAGCAAGCAGATGTTGTCGCTTATGAAGTTTACCAAATTTGAACATAGAGAAGCTATGACTTATAAGCATCTCGAAGAATTAATATGGCAATTCGGGCCAATTGGTTCATGATCGTAGACAAGTGCCGCAAAAACGCATGGACAATAAGTGGTGGTAAACACTGGCGCCAGTGTTTTATGTCCACTCCTTGTCCCTGTGTATTTTTTTAGTGTTTGTTTACTATCTTGAAGTATTTTTAATCACACCGGACAGGAAGGAAACGGTAATAGAGTTCTATGTGGATCATAAAGCAATGCTCCGAATGGGTGTGTGTCAACTGCAGCTTTCACAATCTATGCAATACACGAAGTTTGAATTATTGGGAGGATCGAGACATCAGAGGCCGAATTCAAAAAGCAAAACTTACGATAAAAAATTGCGTATGATAAAACCCGAGAAGAACTCCGTATTAACAAAACATAATTGTCGCAACTTTTGTGTGACTTACAACGCAATATTACAACATCATTCAAAGTGTCTTACAAACTTCTTAGGGCAAACATGACGGCACGTCACTTGGCTATTTCGCCGCGACCAGCAATGAAGTTTGAAGCGTGGGCAAGGGGCATGTGTTTTGCGCACTGTTCGCATGCATCCCTACTTGAAGCAGCACAAGGACAATGCTAAACTACACATGGAGGATTCAGCCGACGAGTCTGCCGAGCTGTACATCCTGCCCATTAGAGCTAACGAGGTGCAGGACGGCGAGACGTGCCAATGAATCAATTAAAGAAAATGCCCACACAAATCTTCAGTGCACCCAAATGGATCCTTCACCTATGAATGGCGTGAACCTGATTTGGTGATCACTAGTGCCCCCTCATACTTTAGTTGTGATTTTCGAAGTGGTGGGCAGCTGTACGACTCTACCACACGAAAGGCACAATCCTGACTGGATGTGCCTTTTTAATGCGAAAGCATTATATGTCTATGGAGCGGAAAATCCGGCGTCCGGTGGCGTTAACCGAGTGGTACCAAATGCCAACAGAGGAATAAAAGAAAGAATAAAATGTGCTTCCACGGCTGAGATTCGAACCCGGTGCTGCTGTGTGAGAGCCGGGCATGCTAGCTGCTGTGCTATCTCAGCCGCTTCGGAATGCGGCTTTACTCTCCCCTCAAAAAGAAGCTTGTCCCATTACGGCAAAAGACGGCGTCGGCGTTGATGTGCCCGAAAGATGGGCATAAAAATATGTCCTCGGTTCAATGACATCACACTTCACGTGACGACATGACGTACCATGATGTGTGACGCCATATGATGTAACGTAAAAAAATATTACGGGGGCACTTAGGTATCGCTACATGGATTGAATGCGAAAGCATTGCCATTCCTAACAATAGAGGAAAAAAAAAGGAAGTGTCGTTAGGAATGGCAATGCTTTCGCATTCAATCCACGAAAGGGATACCTAAGTGGCCCTGTAATTTTTTGTGTGGAGTAGAGCTCAAATAAACGCCGTACGGCGCAGTATATCCACGATTAAGTTGCTGCTAGTCGTGAGGCTTAATGTTTTGCACCAACAATACCGTAGAGTTTTTCCTCGGTTGCGACGAAGCGCCACTGCGCTACGAACTTGCTAGAAATTTCTGCATATGCGACCGCTTTCTTCTGGAAACCTATGGTGACCTGCCACTCACTTTTGGCCAAAGAACATTGAAAATACCAGATGTGAAAACAGCCATAACAAGCATCAAAGAAATCAAGATGGGGGTCATAGCATTAGCTTCCCAACGTGGCGAGACTAGCACAGGATTTCTGTCACTCGCCGTTAATAAGACAGGAGTCGACTTTTTCCGGTCTGATCTTGAAAACAAAGTTTGGTCCGGTTAATTTTGTAGCAGAAGGCCCGTGCTTTCCTGTTCGTGGGGTCATTTTCTCGGTTCAAAATATGATGCAGAGTCCTTCCCATAAAAATGCATGGGTGCCCGCCAGGACTCTTCAAAATGATTAAATTAACCGAGGTCGCGCTATACTCTGTTGCAACTCTAGAATAGCAGAAGCCCCTCCCACAAAGCCCTTCACTCTTTTTAATAAGCAAACACTAGAGAGGAGGAGAGCCGGGAGGACACCGCCAATCATGGCGAGCAAAGGGAATTGTGGGAGAGGCTTCTGCTTTCTATAGTTGCAACGGACTATAACAAAAGTTTACAGTACCACGAAAAAAAAAGACCAAGCATGCAGAGAAATTCGCACGACTCAAGTGTAGCAGGGACAGAATAGAAAAGACTGCAGCTGCAATATTTACCCTTTAAATTTGCCTCGACAGCCCAGCAGAGACGACATGCTGGTCGTCAGCGCCTGGAGGGCCACCCCCTTGTACTGAGAGCACATGTAGTCTGAAACAAACAACAAACAAAAAATTAAATGCATGGACAATCCGCACATGCTGGTATTTTGCTTCATTGGCAGCTTCATAGAAAGCAAGCATGCACACCGTTGTCCAACCATGTCAACTGCTAGCCGAAACTTCCTGCCACCAGGATTAAGATATTGCTTGCGCTATAAAAACACAATTACACACTACCCAGCTGGCACACCGAAAGTTGAAACATTGAAGAAACTAGCTCATAAAACTTCAATGTAAGAGCTACACCTTGTGGACGCTACACAAAAGTATGTTCAGTCTAAACATTGGTGCACTGCAAGGCTGCTTTACCTCAGCCAGTTTGGAACATCTGGAGTTTCATTCTTTTCAAGATATTATGCCTGAAAATTAAAGTGACAAATTAACTGGGTTAAAATTTTTTATTCGACACCCGGCCCAAATATTTAGGAAGTATACTTAGTGGGTTAATTTCTAACTTACCATAATTATTCTCGGCATCCTGAAGGCGTCGCTTCAGGGTCCAGTTTTCATATTGGATCCACCTCACCCTCACAGCTGCAGCCACACTGAAATGTTTGCAAAGTTTCAGGGAGGGTAATTAAAAGTCGGCAGTTTCTCTCGAACACCGCTGTCACAAATTTCGTCTTTTTTGTCATTTTGTTCTGTTTAAGGGTGGTTCAGGGGGAGGGGGGGGGTTCAATTACAATCCTCGCGCATGTTTACCTGAGCGCCAAAGGCATGAGCTCGGATGAGACTAATGCCGGCCGAGCTTCAAACCAATGGGAAGAGGAAGACGAGAAGAAGGAAGTGGGACTTGGAGTGTTTCAAGTTGACCAACCACGAACCGGTGAAAACCGCATAGTCATTCAACACACGTCCCATACCGCTCAAACACTGTGTCGAACTGCATTTTGAAGTCAGTCCCACTTCCAACGGTGTAGGAACAGGGGCATTCATTTCGTGGCATGCCTTGAAATGAATCGAAGTGACGCAAGCTGGGAACACACTGCTGCTGCTTCATTTGGGAATAACTGCGGCCCTCGGCTAGATCACATCACAGTTGCAAAATGAAAGAGAAAAAAAAAAGAGGCGAAAAGGAACAATTGTTTTATAAAAAATTTCTAACAGAGAAATGTAAACCCAGTTCAATTCTAGAAAGTCAGGGGACCGAAGTTTGTCCTAACAATACCATCCAGTCCACTTCCATAACTTCAAAACAAAAGATGGCTATCCTCTTGAACCATTTTGACTGCAAAGGAATATTGGCTCTGCATGAACCGAATTCCAAGGAAGTCTAACTACTGAAATGTAATGAAGTATGATCAATGTAATCAATTTAGAGTTGGACGACATCAGTCCACTGCTAGACCAATAAGACATATTCTAAAGCAAGGGACTGAAAGTAGCATTAGGAATTCAATAAGTGCTCTGTTGACATAAGCTACACTTTCTCGGACCATACACAGAATGAGTGGCAACTTTTCATTATGCTACGCACAGATCCAAACATAAGGACAGATAAAGCAAACCCAACTAGTTAAAAAAAGAATTAAAAAAATTATCTTAACGAGCAAACGTGTGCCGAGAATATAGGGAGTTTTAGAATACCGGACGCTACTTCACCGCGCGTTACGGACGGCAAAATAGCGAGGATTGCGGCGAAAAGTTTTAGAATAGCGTTTCTCTACCGGGGACCCCCAAAACGCAAACATCTCGCGCTTAAAGCGCCACCAAGATGTCGCGACAGCTTTTATTTGGAAGTTAGAACGTTATATCTTGAAAATTAAACAAGTTTTTCGTCTAGAGTAACATTTTTATAGTTCTTTTATACTCAATGCCGCATGTTTTGTTTTTGTCACTGCCAAGCTGCTCTGTTGTACTTACTAAAGTCACTGGATCCTGCGACAAGTAGCGCCATTGCACTTCCCTGCCTGCTAGGCCGGACACATACGGATCTAACAGTATAGACGACCCAAACCTCGCAAGGCGATTGGCTAATCGGTCTATGTTGCCATGGAAATCGCCATCTGGTCCATTTAAATCTTCGAAGCTTCCAGAGGGTCGTTCTAAACCAGTCGCGCCACGATCACCATGGAGCATCATCGTACTGAAGCGTTGCTCGTCAATACAAAGTCTTTGGCACTTTGTATGCAATCGAACTTATTGTTCATGCCAATCTCGCATGGATCTCTGACAGTTATATGTTCTTCTGACGTATTGCAATACAGTAAACTTAGTTTTCAGTGCCTCCAAGCACCGACACAACATCTGGTGATGGTACGAATGTGTACGCTTGTTTCGCCGGCGCGTCGTTAGCAAAATCTCGGTATACGTAAAGGACTCCATAAAGCTACCCGTCACCAGCGAATCTAGATCGGCTCACCAAGAACGGAGGGGTCAAGCAGAAATTGCTCATTTCACGGACCAAGATGGCGACCACACGGAAAGCTTGGCGTTACTTTCTCAGGATCCAGTGATTTTAGTACTTACAAGAGGTGCCTTCATGTGCGCCTTGCTTGGGGTGATGACATCTGGCCATTTTGTTTCCAATTATTCTTATTTGCTTGTTCTGAAACGCGTGAAAGAGCGTGTCTCTGCACGCGCTCGTAGCGCTGACTGTGCTACGGCGACATCTTGTTTCCGTCGATATCTTTGTATATTTCTTTGTGAGCGCGTGCTGTCGGCATCGGTACTACAGAGGTGTTGCATCACCCTAAACAGAAGGCCACTGAAGCTGCACTGTTGTACTTACGAAGCCCAGACGATCCACTACCCAGGCATGCATGTCTGCCGCGATCGTAAGTACACGCGCTTCGATAGCTTTGAGCTGTGAATCCAGCGATCCGTGGCGTTTTCAAAACGCTTCGACCATACCGACCGCGGTCGCTGAGTGCGACTCACGCAGTTCCCGAGCGCGCGACGGCGTCGAAGACGCGATGAACGGAGATGTCGTGGGCGCCGCCTTTTGCGGTACCCACGCTATTTCTGAGAAATAACGGGCCCCAAAGATCGAGTCCGAATGCTTGTTTTGGGTCTGCGCATGCACAGCAGCGACGACGTTATTCTAAAACTCCCTAATGTTCACTTCTCGTTCAACGCGTACAATGCGAACAAAGAAGCATGCTTACCAACTGCGTTGAGTTGCTCGTTCTGTCGCGTCGTCGGTCTTCCGCGCTCTTCTTGAACATAATCATCACAAGAGGAAACTTCACAGATAGATAAACTTGATTAAATTAGCACATTTCCATGTCTAAAGGCATTTCCATCCCGCGAAACACACGTATCTAACGTGCCTAACGCAGGACAAACGTAAGTAACGCAGTAACGGTCGAACCATCCCGGAAAAAGAAAAAAACGAAGAACTGGTGTCGCTACCGATGGGGCGTCGAAGGCTGTGTTCCAAATCTTACCCAAATGGATCCGAGTTACTCCGGCGGGTCGTGTCACGTGACAGCACAGATTGAAAAACGCTGGACGCGGGTAGGTTTTGGAACGCCAAGGTACAAAACCGTTACCCTAGAGTAAGATCGAGTAAGTTTTCGAACACGGCCGAAGACGCGATCCTTACAATACGAAACCGAAACCAGTAAAAGTTACAATACCGAAACCGAAACTGACTGAATCGCGATAGAGGGGCGCCGTAAATACGTCTTTAGAAAGTTAGGAGTAAAAGGGGGTGAATACAGTTATTATAATAAGCACAGGAAATAAATGTGTAAATCACAACTAGCACCGACGCGCTATTTGTTTCGGGTGCAATGCAGTAGGGAGTAGATTTATTTTTTTATTTTTTGTTGAGATTACTTTTAATTTACACTCAGCTTACAGTATTTTATTAGTAAATTATTTTACCGCACCATGCTCCTAAGTTTTATTTAGAGTATGGTCCTAAAATTCCCTCAGAAAAGCAAGCATTGCAATAGGGTATTTTCCTCTAAATTGTGACTGTATCTGAGTGTTTGATTCTAGCATTAATTTCGAGCTACAAAACTCTTTGAACATTCAGAACCCCATTGATGTACAACGATGGTGTGTTATGTAATCTGGGCTGAAACCATTTTTGCCATCCGAAAATATTGAAAAATAAGCGTAACACTGTCGCGTAATTAACTTGACTAATGTACTTTTATACATGCTGGAATTCTAGTGAGACACATTCTTTGGACGTGGAACAGATATTTGCATCATACAGCCCAGGCTACATAACACATGCATCAAATGGGCCGGTGTATTTCTGACAGGGACTATTTTTACCTCAGCTGGATGTGTGACAAATATATCAGCTTCGTCCAAAAACAACTTTCCAAAAGCACAGAAACATGTTCCCATTGATCCGATTCTCAATTGTTGCGTCCAATATGCATTTACATCGTTCTGACAGACATACGTCTAATTGGTTCCTATTGCTCAAATATACATGCACAATTGGCCTAGACATTCCTGTTTGGCCAACAAAACATTTCGTTTGACTGATAAAAATTCCTAATGGTCCGATAAAGTCCCTATGGGACCCGGGTATGCATATTGGCATCAGTGGCGTCACAAAGGGGGGGGGGGGGGCGGGCGGACCGCCCCGGGTGCAGCGCTCAGGGGGGTGTCGCGGTCGGGCCACGAGAGGGGGGGGGGGAGTCGCGGCGGGCCACACGAGAGAGGGGGGGGGGGGGTCGCGGCGGGCTCGCCCCGGGTGCCGCTGACCCTCGTGACGCCACTGATTGGCATTCCTATTCCTCTTTTATTTTCATGTGTATTGAATTAAAACAAAATGACTGCTCAGAGTTAATTAATCAGCCTAGTGTGTATTTCGTCTGTTCTTACTGGTTTTTATTCTGTGGAAACTTGGGATTATGTTGCTGTGAGATTGTGTGAGAGTTGGTTTAAATTTTTGCGCGGTATTAGTTCAACAGTTGCTACTTATAAATGTTTTGAAAAATGTTCTAAGCAGCACTCTGTATTTGTAATATTAAACAGCAGTGCTTCCCAAACTGTGAGGCGCGAACCCCAGGGGTGTCGTGACTGATCTAGCGGAGTGTCGCAAAACAACTGCTCGCTTGTTTCTTTTTTTTTTTCAATGGTTTTAAATTTGTTAACTGTTAATTACCTGTATTACCTGAGAAACTAAATTTCAGAGTCAATTTCAATATGTTACTGCTTATGCACTGAGATGGCAAGACTTGTGGTCTAGCGAAATGCGAATGGAGGAGGGGGCGGGGTCGCAGGATATATTTTATATTTTAGTGGATTGCGCGCGTAGGGAAGTTTGGGAGCAGATGCTGAATATTGAGTCATTATGTCTATCGCTGTGTCATTTTGATCGCCCGAGACAGTGTGCTAGTTGGGAATGGGAATAATTGAATATGTTTTGATTTCATAAAAGGGTTAATGGATGGTTAATAAATATGAGAAGTTATTGGATTGCAATTTTGAACATGACTTTATTTGAGGAGAATGTCTTCTGAATAGCAGGCAATCTGCATTCATGATTATCTTCACCTTTGCCTTCATCGAATTCCTCCGCTGTGGATCAGCTGATGTCTATTGGGTGCCTTATGGTAGAACTCACTTGAGTGTCTATGGATAAACTCAAAAGAACTGATATTGCATTCTTAATGATAATACTCATTTGCATGAGTAATCAGTACATTTATAAACTCAAAAAGAATGAATACTGACTGGGTAACGATAAAACTCGTTGGAATTTGTTATGAGCAAACTCAAAAAAATGGATATTGAGTCGGTAACGATAAAACTCATTGCAATTTGTAATGAGTAAACTCAAGATAATGGATATTGTGTTCTTAGTGATAACACTCATTTCAATGTGTAATGAGTAAACTCAAAATAATTTCTATTGATTGGGTAACGATAAACCTCACTTGAATTTGTAATGAGTAAATTCAATAGAAGAGATATTGAGTGGGTAATGATAACACTCAATTGAATGTGTAATGAGTAAATTCAAAATAATAAATATTGGTTTTGTAATGATAAAACTCATTTAACGTTGAGTTTCTTTTGAGTTTTATTTGACTCTATAAAAACACATTAGAAGCTCAATTGAAACTCATTGTTCATTTTTGTAAGGGTACAAGCAAAGTAGTGGAACCGCCATGGGAGCTGCTGTGTCCGTCACAGTAGCCAACCTCACAATGGAAGCCATCGAAACAAAGGCATTAAGCACGTTCCTTCCGACACCAACTATGTTTCTTCGCTACGTTGACGATTGCTTCTGCGTCGTGAAAACCAGCGAAGTTGACCGCCTACACATACACCTTAATTCAATCGAACCAAATATTATATTTACAGTAGAACGCGAATCTAACGGTTGCATTCCATTTCTGGATGTTTCTGTGAAAAAATCAGGCAACCTTTTAACATTTCAGGTGTACAGAAAACCAACGCACACCGGACGATACCTAAATTTTTTATCAGACCACCCTACATCTCACAAATCTTCAGTAGTTTCGGCACTATTTCGACGTGCCATCACGGTGTGCTCCACAGATAAGGCACTTAAAGAGGAAGTGGACATTATAAAACGGGACCTTCGAAAAAACGCATACCCAACAAGATTCGTCAACAATATCTACAAGAAACTTTGCCACCCATCTGCAGCCGAGAAAACCCATCCCTCCAGCCGCATGTGCGTCCCGTACCTCAGAGGCACGAGCGAAGTTCTCACCCGTGCCCTCAGACCATACGGCATTGCAGTGACACACAAGCCCGTCTCGACCATTGGCCATCATCTTCCTCTTCCAAAAGATCGTCATCCAAAGAAAAAGCCCAAGGCCTTGTTTACCGCATTCCTTGCGCCGACTGCAAAGCCTCATATGTGGGAGAAACCAAGAACTTCACCGAACGTCTTCGCAGACATAAATATGATGTAAAAAGAAGGACGTGCAAGGAAACGCTCTAGCGGAACATGCAGAAAAGACCAACCACGTCATCGACTTTGACAGCAGTTCCGTCCTGGACACCGAAAGAAACTGGAAAAAACGACTCTATTTAGAGTCCTGGCATATCCAGCATACCAAGAACAACCTGAACCGGTCGATCGGTACCCTACCAAGCAGCTATATTCACGGACTTCGAGGGTCACAAAAGAAGAAGACGATTTTAACGGCAGCGACAAGGAGAAGAAAGACGAACACCCAGCCAAATAAGTCACCCGTGAACAAGCGACCGAGCAGGCCGCGAAACGTCAGGAAATTTAAACCAGTTGGTTAGAGTACTTCCAGTTCCTTTTCTTAAGTGATATCTTTTGCAAATAAATGTGCCCGCGGCTTCTTTTTTAACCTTTCTTAGATTTCGTTTATTCAGTTCGCTTGGCCCACGCGGTACTTCAGAATCATGCACTGTACGAGATTCTTACTTTAAGCACCTTTCAAAAACTGGATTCACATAGAAACCTTAAGCGAAAGTCCGTTTGGTGAAAAATTATCTTTCTCAATACACACATACTTTTAAATAGTTCAGCGCGCACTCTTGTTAATATTTTATTTTTCTAAGCTTACAAAATTTTTTATATCAAACAAGGATTTTTGAAAGTTATTTTCTCTCTCTCTCTCCAAAATATATAAAAATAGAAGCATGTAAATTCTAGTGGAACAATAATACGATTAAAGTAAAAAGACCTGACTGATCAATCCCTTTCAGAAACTATAGACTCGTTTTCTTTCTTCCAAATTAAAAAACAAATGTGCCACCTCTTTAATCATTTGCTCGTTTTTACATTCGACAAAAAACGCGCTTATATTCTTCGCATCTCCTTAATCTGCTTTTACTCTTGGATTTATTTGTAGCGTGAAAGCCGACGCATAAAATAATGTTTTAGCCTAAAACGGGCAACCTGGTGTCAAAATTCAGTTTTCTTCTTGCTAGGTAACGCACCTCACCAATTCAGGTATAACGGGGCAAGAAAGAATAGAATACTACTTACGATGCTTTCGTCCGTTGTTTACACAAATCCACCTCTGTATTGTTGCAGTCCGCAATCCGAAAAATTACACCATCTTCCCGAGGGAACCATGGGGTGATGCGGAGCATCGTGTTGTTTCCGAGGAAAGAGTCAGTTGCGTGCTGACGTCGAGAGATGGCGCCACCGACTGCCCTAGCGTTACCCCCTACGCTAGCCTTCGTCGCGGCTCGCGGCAGAGAAACTTGGAACGCTCGCCGTTTATTTTTTTTCACACTTGAAGGAGAGGAGACTAGAGGAGGAGAGTTGCGCGTGCGCGCGCGGTGTGAGGAGAAGCGAACGCACGCGCAGTGCACGCAGCTGGTAGAGAGAGCGAGCGGAGAGAGTAACGCGCAGCTGTTGGAGAGAGGGAAGGAGGAGAGTTGCGCGTGCGTAGTGCGAGTGCCGACTACGACGCCGACGCCAAGGCCGCGGAACATAGGCCCGAGCAAGAGATGCTCCGCATCTAAAACGTCCTAGTCAAACAAGGCGCGAAACGTCGAAGAGAACTCAGCCAACTCAGCGGCGAGACTGGGCGAGACTCACTGGAAAAAGCGCTGTAAAACCGGTAAAACAGTGACGCCATCACGTGATTGACTTCCTGCGTCTGACTTTGCAGTGGACTGCGTATTTACACGACCTGTAGCATTGCGCTATTTTGTGCGCTCATTTTACATTTTTTATTATTTGCGCGAATTGATAACAATTCGCGAATTAACCCGAATGCACGGCTCTTACAAGAAGTGCCGCTACCCCCGGTAGTCGGGGGCGCCGTGCGCTGTTCACCACGGCGGTGAACAGCGCACGGTGCGCCCGACTACCGGGATGGCGGCACTTCGTGTAGAAGCCACTCCGGAGGCCGCTGGAACAGCCTCACAGCCAATTTTTCGCACGATTCACGGTCGCTCGTCGTTTGATCGAGTGTCGAAATCATGCATGAGCGCTAACTACTTTTTTTTTATTGATACGCGTGATTTAGGCAGTTTAGGTTTTCGGTGCTCGTTTGTGGCCATTCTTCACCCAGAAGCAACAAACAACTGCGCTGTTGGACGGACGTTTGACCCGTCGGATCGGGTGATGCTCCAGAGGAGTCTGAAAGGGGGTCGGGGGTCGGGCAAACGAAGAGGCTTCCTCAGGCCAAAGTCTGATAGGTGGGGATGCCTTCCGGGGTTGGAGGTCAGGCCCCCAAATTAGGCCGCAAAAGTGTACAATCGGTCGCTACCCGTGACGTGCAACGCCGAGCAAGCATGGAAGATGGGGTTGATGCTGTCATTTGCGAAGCGCGAGATTTCGTTGTACGACGCCGACGACGTGCTTCGAGAACGCAGCACTGATGACGACGGCAATGACATCACCAGTGCGGACGCGTCGTAGTCTAGTCGCGGACGGAGTGTGAACGACAGGGAGCAGCTTCTGTTGTCCCGCCTCCAGCGTCAACTCCCTAGTTTCGATGACGCCTGGGCCTCTCATGCACCTCGCGCGTGCATGCGCAGCCAAAGCGCGCCAGAAGGCATCGATCGCGTGTTGGAGGCTGGGCCGGCTGGGCTTTCGAAACGGGTACTTTTACATTCTCACGTGTTCGCAATAAAATGCGCATCTAAAGACTTTTTTGTTTGTTTTTTTGAGGGGGGGGGGGGCTTTTTTTTTAGATCTTATACAAGTATCCCGAAAACAGTTTCGTCAATAAAATATTCTGCAGGAAACCATTTTTGTGAAAGCCAAGTGCTGGCACAGATAGTTAGAAAGCTCTAACTCTGCCAGTATTTGGCTTCTACACAGGTGTCTTTCGGACAATGTTTGATTGACCGAACTGTTTTTGTAGTACCTGTCTAAAAGCTTTTAACAAAAGACCCCACATTGCATGCTTTCGTCGATACACTAGATCTTTGGTTAGTTGTGCAACAACTGTGGAAAGTTTAACGATGTGTAGGACATTAAATGATACTGTAAATTTTAGTATCTGGTCATGAATTCACCACTGAATACCTAATTAGCGTACACATTGAAGGAACTTTATTGTGCAGTTTTTAATTTCGCATTTGGCATATGTTGTTACGATGCGGTGAACAATAAAACGTAATCTTGAACTAAAGAAAGCGCACAAATTGTTGAACCAATTGGTCCTTGGTTTATGTGACGGAGAATAGCAAAAAGAAAATGTGGGACACTCGATCAAATGCTTTTGCCAAGTCTACCTGAACCATGACGACGTTGTCATTATGAAGTGCACAGCTCTCAATTATTGCACGTGCGACGTGTATAATAGATTGTATGCTACGCCAATATAATTCCACAGGTCTGGTGATCACCAATAACTTTCGATGCGGCATATTGCAGTCGTTTTGTTAGAACTTTAGCAACTATCTTGTAGTCCACGTTGCATAAAGTTATAGGGCGGTACGTATCCTTAAACTTACTTGAGTTTGTCTGAATCCTTACTTTTTGGAAGTTACACCGTATGGCTATCGTAAAAGAAGGTGGCAAAGTTCGCACTCATATGCCTCCAAAAAAACTGAGTAAGAAGGGGCGTAGCAGTTCATTGTACTTCTTGTAGAACTCGGCTGGTAGCCCATCCGGACTTGGGCCGGCTTGCTAGAACCAGCGTCTCAGCTGAGACTGGGTGAAAAGAAAGCACTGCCAAAGCCAGCGCACGAGGTGAGCGGGACTCAAGCTGCGTCTCAAGACGCTCGCGCGCCCCAGCCTTTGCAGTGCTTTCTTTCACCCAGTCTCAGCTGAGACGGTGTTCTAGCAAGCAGGCCCTGGAGTCTTAGAGTTAGGTAAATCATCAACCGCGCGATTAATTTCTTCTAGTGTTATTGGTCCACTCAGGAGATTACGTCTGTAGCTCATCAAATTGTGGCATCGAAACTAAATTTCTTGCTAATTGGCTGTCCGAAGGTTGTTTTCGTCCAAAAAGATTCTAGTCGTGTGATTCGAATGAGCGCGTGATATATCATCCTCGTTGGCGGAGAGTGTTCCGATACAATCCACGACGTTTATCCCTGCTGGACAGCCCGTTACATTTTTCGTCGTCTAGCGCTCAACGGGAGGGCGTTTCAGAGGACAAAACGCGCTTGCATTGAGACCAGCTAGTGCACAATGAAAGCGATTTAGCGATCTCCATTTAGCGCGAGACACATGAACGGCGAAACTGTCCGATCCGACGATCCGTCGGAAAAATGGCTGCTCCGTCAAGCGGTCTAAGCGCATACCGCAGTGCAGGACATATACATGCATGCGACTAGCTTAAGACGCGTCATACAGCTTGGTTCTGCTCAGTTTCGGTCGCCATCATGTATGAGCACCCGAGGGTCGCGGGTTCTGCGGTTTCATGGCATCGCGGCCTCGCCGCCTCGCGACGCTCGTGACCTTTTGACGCTCGCGACCTACTCGCAGTGGCCATGGCGTTCACTCTTCGTTCGATTTGCAGTTGGCAGACCCGAACTTCGGGACCAAACCCCAGAGTTGATGTCGCCATAACGTTTGCGTAATCTCATTGACTGTGCGCCATCGATAGTCCAACCATCGTATGAATTTATCTGGCTTGACGGTCGACATTCCAACATGACCAAATATATGCTTGTTCTGATCGTCGTATCAGATTGTTTCGTCGTCCTGGTGTTTCGCGCTAACGTTCCTCTTTTCGTAGTAAATCGTGTTTCCTATCAAAGTAAAAAAAAGAAAGAAGAAAGAAAAAAAAAGGGGGGGGGGATACGAGGGGCACTTTAAGCTTTGAAATACGACACTTTGGTGGGTACTTGGTCGGAGTTCACTGACTAAACAAAACATATATATATATATATATATATATATATATATATATATATATATATATATATATATATATATATTATTTATATCCCTGGCAGTTTTCCGCATTTTATTTTACGGGCATTTCACGCGCAAGTCAACAAGTCCGCACGCGTCGCTCTGGTATAATTATGCTTAAATTTGCACGTCTTGAGTGCCCGAACGGCGAACTATATGGGGTTACACACGTCAGTGGGGAATGCTACTTCATTGAGCCGTTTGAGGACTGGAAGTGGGGAGGTCTTGAACCGGGCCTACACGGCCTCGCAACCGATTCCTTTTCTCGTAAACCTCACTCACTTTTGGAGTGGTGAGCTCACGCTTAAAGAAAAAATAGTAAGGGTGCAGGCGAGCCGGTGGAGTTTAACCATGTTGAATAAACCTGAGACTGGGGCAGAAGTGAAAACACAAAAGCTATGGTGTTTTCACTTCTAGGTTTAACATGGTGAGGTCACGCTTGCTAATCAACAGTGAATAATGCACTGAAAAGGAAAGTAGTTTTCTCAAGTTTTTATGATACGCCAATTTATAACATTAATTGTTATAGTATTAAAAAGTATAGATAACCTTAGAAGATAACATTGCAGAGGTATTAGAAAATAATCCCATCAAAAACATTGCCGAATGTATATTAAAGTATTAAATATTATGTTTTCAAAAACCTTCCTAAGATAACATTCAGAAAGTATTGAAACATAATGTTTAAAACAACATTGACGAATAACATCCAGATAATATTAAAACACAATGTTTTGAAAAAACATTGTCGAAGTAACATCCAGAAAATATTAAAAAATAATATTTTGGAAAACATTGCTAATACACCATTCAGAAAATATGAAAACATAATGTTTTGAAACATATTGCCAAAATAACAGTAAGAAAATATTAAAACATAACGTTTTGGAAAACATTACATGCCTGATGTTGCTGAAATGTTGAAAATCGAACATTATATAAATGATTATTATGTAATATTGTGATCATGCTGGGATTTAATGTTACTGCAAATAATGTCTATATAATGTGAATAAAATATCAAACATTTACATTTTTGCAAACATTCTAACCACAATATTTAAAAGATGTTAAAATATAATGTTGTAGAAATAATTAGTCATAAATGTTGAGGTAACATTGCAACATCATGCTGTGGTAAACAAATGTCTCTATAATATTAACAAAACATTGAACAAGAACATTTCACAAACATTGACTACGCAACACTGTCAGAATATTAGTGAGTAACGTGTAACGTTACGATAACTTATAACGACCACACAACGTTGCATCAACATTGGCGTGCTAGCTGGGAAGATATAACGATATCAGAATGAGATCACACCAAAAAGGCTCCGTTGTAGTGAGACAATCTAGGCACAGTAATCAGTCAACCGACGTACAGCCGCGATTCACTTTGCGTTAACTAAAGTAAAACATTGCCAACAAAAAAATATGCGTGCTTTTGTTTGTTTTCTTTAACACCATTTGTGTTGCGCAGCTGATACCAGGCCAGTTCGGCGGCGTCACAAAAGTCTGACTCACTCCATAGCGTTTCTCAACTTCGTTCGGCGATAGTCAGCACCACAGATCAGTGGTCGGCACTCATGGTCTACCCGGGAGGAAAAAAGTACGAGATGAGAGCCGAGCGCTGATCGCGACTTTCCTAGGAGAAGCTCCGGTAATACTTCGGCGACTCGTCAGCTTCAAACAACGCCTCTTCGAACGAGCCCGCGAACCCAATGCGTCGAACGGTCGCGGCAGAAAGCACGCCGGAAGGAAGGGGGGCTGAAGGCTGAGTATCCGAAAGAGACGCGGCGCTGGTTTCTACGTCTATTTCGCAGATGAGATAACAAGAAAGCAAAGCTAGTCGAGTGTGAACACTGACTGACGTTACAACGGAGTACACGCGGTCGAAATGACGCCTGCAACAGAGCCGCAACAGCCAGAGGCTTTCAAAAGGGGACACGAGCGTTCAAATAAGCTGAGATTTCAAAACTTAATGTCTCTTTTCTGCCCTTCGGTGTTTACTTTGATCCGTGTATACCAAAGCACTCAATGCTGCAAGTAATAAAGTCGTGTATACGTACCTTTCGAAGCGATTGAGAGTGCGTTGGTTTCGCTTGGGGCTCACAAGCAAAAAGCGCGACGAACTTCACAAACTGCCATCCGTCGGTTTCGGCGGGTCGCGCCGTCGTGGCAGTGTTGCCACAGCTCCCCAGAAAATAGTAGTAGATTTCAGCTTGAAAAATCAGCAAAAATCAGTAGATTTCTAAATTTCGGTAGTCTGTTTTTTTTTTATTAGCTTGTTTGTGTTGTACGGTTATTGCATTGATTATTTGCACAGCACATATGAAAAATGGCACAAAAACAAAAGGGAGCAGTGAAAAAAGTAGAAACTGTATGCAAAGCAAATTTCCCAAAACCTCTTCCTGCAATATCCGGAAGTCAGCTGCCGCGCGACTATATTACAGGATTACCAGAAATCGCTTAGTCTTTATCGCTTAGTGGTCTGCTCAATCAAGTAGTTTCACACTTGTTCTCTGAGTGTAAAATTTGTTGACGGAATTTTCCTTCAAAGTCCCCATATCCCGAGGTGTTTTAAAGGGAAGGGCCCTTCAATGATTTTTTGACTGGTCAAAAACTTGCGCTGAGATAGACCTCAGGCAACGTGGTAACACAGAGACAAAAACGTGGTGGCAAACTTCACGTTATTTCGGATGTTATAAGCAAATTAAAATCGCTCAAACCGCGATGCATACGGCACGGCATGAAAGGCGCGAAGCGAGGTGCGCCCTGTCAAGATGGCCGACCGTGCCGTCGTTCTGTAGTGATTCTAGCTTTGAGAAGCTTTCCTCCCCTTTCCCATTTTGTACACCAATCCACCCGCGTTTGGTTTAACTATCCCCTGCATTGTGTTGTCACCTGTGCGCGTACACTATTGGCTCTCACTTTTCCCCCTCATTTCCTTTTACAACACCTACACACACACATGAAATGACTCGCCGAAGTGCGCCGAAATTACTCGAGGGCGCGCCTTGGAGCAAATAGTAGTAGTTTTGGACCACGTGTAGGCAAAAAGGAGAAAAATCAGTAGATTCTGTGGTATTATCACTGAATCAGCAGAATTCTGAAAAAATCAGTAGATATACTGATAAATCAGTAGGAGTGGCAACACTGCGTCGCGGTCGCTGCGCAGTGCGCATTTTCGGCGGCTCGGCCAGTCTCGGCTGGGCTGCGGGCCGCTGGCAAGCCGCCGGGCTTGGCGGCTTGCTCAGCCGCTCTAGCCGCTCGGCTGGCTCGATAGGCTACAGCGCAGGCAGCGCATGCGCGCAGGCTCTCCGGCTCGCTGGGCTCGCTCCCTTCGAACTAGCTCGAGCTGCGCGCGCGGGTTGACGATGGAAGCTTATCTTCTCAAAAAAATGAGGCCGACGAGGCTGTAACGTATCGTTTGATGGCGCAAATGCACGTATTTTTCACGTCATTTTTATACAGTGTGTGAATCTCGCGAAACAGGCGACGAAGAGTGGTGGTTGAAATGTGCTCGCATGTTGTCATGGATTTTGTGTACGACGTAGGATTACCCAGAAAGGTTGGTCAATATCGATAAATGTGCACGTAACAGGCAACGACATGCACGTGACCTGTCGAACCTATTCACCCTCATTATTTTATCGTGCGAACCGACATTGTCACGTATCGCGTTCTTTTTGGGTACCAACACGGATAGTTTCTTTTATTGCGATGTTGTGTTGCAACATCGAAGTGTTTCGCGGTACGTTGGGTTTATCGTTTGGCGATCAACTTTTGTTGCATTACAACAACTGCAATAAACATTTGTTGGAAAAACTATCACTCCAATAAGCACGTCGTTTTTGGGCTTTCTCATTGAAATGTAGGTCGCGGGTATTCCAGCTAGTGTTTCCGGAATGGTTTGGAGGTTGTCTAGCATTTCAAGCGCGAGAGGCTGTGTGTACTGTGTGCCGTACCAACAGCTGTGCATACTTGCACTGTCGATCAATGTTAATGTGTTCGCAACGCAGAGCGTTTGTGTTCCGTGTGTCCACGCCCAATATCTTTCTCTCGCGTATTGCCGTATCGTACCTCGTGTCTGTTTTACGATATCATTCATGCGATGTCGTATATGTGGGCATACCGATATCCACATGTTGCTTCACGAAAGCTCAATATCGTGTTATGTTTCCTCTTAGTCCGCGGTATATGCCGACGTAATTCATGTTGGTAACTTGGTATCCGTTCTGAGATATATGCATGCGATATAATATTGTATTCTCGTTTGGGCCCGTGATCGACGACCGATATTTATGTATCGTGTGGCCGTACAGTATTTCCATGTCGGTCACCAATATGCACGCGATGTCGTATTCTCTTCCGATAACCGCGCGTTATATCGGGGTATTGTGCTCCAATATCCTGTTGTATACCAATAACCGCAAGTTCTATTGGAATATTGTGCTCCCATATCGTGTTGTATACCAATAACCGCAAGTTATATCGGAATATTGTGCTCAATATCCTGTTGTATACCAATAACCGTATACTATATCGGGAGATTGTGCTCCGATATGAATTCCCATCGTGCGTATTGGGTTAATCGGATAACAATACGTTTTTATTGGTTTCCATCAACTTCATTGGAATACAATATTTCCAATAAGCCGAGTTCAGAGAGCTTATAGAGTTTGAAGAGGGTTCCAACTCGAACTAATTCAGTTTATGTGGAATCCTCTACAAGATCTAGGCTCTCTATGCTACACGAAACAAGCTGGACGGCTCTCTTGCAGCGCTGCGA
>JAZHYW010035005.1:0-13747 GCA_037355805.1 Ixodes ricinus | reverse complement strand
CAGTGATGGAAGTGCTGCGCCATTTGCGCCAAATTGCGCCGTGAGCGAAAGTCTGCTACATCTTGCGCCAAAGTGCCGTTTTGGCTAAGAATTGCGCCACACCTGCGCCGAGATGGGCAAAACAAAAAATTGATATATTTTTTTATTGGTTGACCTTAATATTCAAAGAAGTAGAAAGAAAGAAAAACGGTAGAAATATGTATTTCACAGCGTATCTACTCACCGTATACGTTGTTTCATCTAAGGTCAGAGCACAGTCGAAGGCTCGAACATATACAGCACGAACACACATAGTAAAAGCGCAAGTCACGGGACATTCGCTGCATTTGATTGGTTTGATCGATGAAAGAACACGTACAGGAAGATTGTCCGATGCCTCGATGTCGCGCTTTGACGTTGTTTGGTTAATCCCATTGGCTCGTAGCGTCGGCTGCGCTTTAAAATAAGGTGAAACAAAGTTTTAAGATTGCTCGACCACCGCGCTGGCCGGTTGATGCGCTGGCGGCTTGATCACCGACATCCTCTAAAATTTCAGACAATGTCGGCGATGTCAGGAGCCAAAAGTCGCGACAAAACATTGCAAAATACAGTAGGATGGCGGCTACTGCGATAAGACAGAACCAGGCTCCTGTACTCCAGGTGAGATCAGTTGATTATTATGTCTGCCGTATGCCTCCGTGGCGCCTCTCACCAGCCCACGCGCGTCGAGCGTCACCGCCTTGCACCGGAGTGCTAGGAGTAGCTAGCTGCTGGCATGGGTGAGCGTCTGGTTTAGCACGATGTACATGTAAATTATGCTAAGTACTATTGCAGGTCCACATTCTTTGATCTCGATTATATAATCTTGTTTTCAAATGCTGCGTCGAGAAAGAAAGAAAAAATATGCGCTGCTTTATTTGAATAAATGTAAGCGCAAGAGTAGGTTTCCATAATATTTTCGGGTGGCTGTGTTTTTTTTTTCAGTTTTTAATATTCAAGTTTTGAGTTTGGCAAAGATCAAATTTGGGAGGCGCATTTTTACTGATAGACGTGTTAGCGATTATGTTGGTTTTTGGTGGCATTTCACAGAAACAATACATACAGGCTAAATGAACTACCGGGTGTAAAAGTGGGAGGGTAGGGAGGCTTTATCCTAACTGAAGTGTGATTCATTTCTTATCAATTTATTTAGTACTCATTGTAAATAGAACCTACTCTGAACAGACCTCATTTTTTAAAAAGAAAGCTCTATGTACCTTTTGTGCCCTATTTGTTCTTATTACAAAAGGTAAGGTAATAAGTAATATGCTCCACTATCAAAGAGAAACCCTCAGTCAATATCAAATATAAACTCATTTAGCGGTGCAATCAATTTTTTTCTTTTTCAAGTGTTATGCTAACAGTCGTAGGCATCTGCTCCAAAAACGTCAGTGGCTGCTCCAAACTAATATTTTGCCTGCTACAGAACCTGCTCCAAAGGGTCAAATGCCGCTTCCATCACTGATGTAGAAATTCTGCTTTTAATGAAGGTGTTTTTTTGTTAGAAAAGTTAATCTTTTTTAGAGTTGTGTCGGCATTTTTTTTTTTTTAACCTTTTATGTTGGTGTTGGCGTTTTGGAGGGAGCATTTTGCGGGGACATCGCGGCCGAGGTGGGAGAGCTTCCCCCGCGGTCGAGAAACGTCTCGGATTTCGGGAGGCGGTACGGGGAGAACCCGTGCTTGGAGCTGCTTGCGGCTTTTAACCGAGTGTGCCTGTATATAGAGGGTTTCGCCGCTTAGTGTAAAATTGTCGCTTTTTGCCCGATGTAATAATTTAGCTGTTGGCGCCAGCCAGACTGGGAAAAATGCAGGAAACGACTCTAGAAGGAATTTGGATTTGGCGGTTGGAGCGCCAGGCTGACAGCTCGCCGACCATTGGGCAACAGTGTACCACGTGGGAGTGGTGAAATTTGAAGGGATTAGTCGGTCCCTGAGGGGAAAGGAGGCTCCTACGAGCCTACAAAAGGAGTGCCGAGAGGATTCTCGGAGATTGGCTTCGATCCGATTTTGGGAGACTAAGGACAAAAAGATCGGGTTTAATTTTGGGATTTTAACTCACTGTTGAGTTGTTTTGTTTCATAATAAACGTGGTTACACTGGCCACTGTAAAGACAACCAACGTTGCAATGTGTTCAGCGGGATCGAACAACTTTAGTTTTTTTTATCAACTTCCCGGAGGCTGACATCGGGCGAGCACCATCCGGACCAGGACGCCCATCCCCACACGAGGTCTAAGGAAGTTGACTCTGAGTTTTATGGCAGCACAGCAATCTATGATCGGAGTTCCCGCTCACTGTCCCTTTGACGTGCATCACGCAGTAGCGATACACGACTGCACGCACGCCATCACAGATATGTAGTTTGTGCGTGATAATGTCTGAATCATCATGTACATACGTTTTCTTACAGCGTGCGTTAATTCGAAATTATAAAAAAAAACTACTGTTGGATTTTTTACAAAAATGTCTTCCCACACCTATAACTAAAGTAACAATGTAGCCGACCCTACGAGCTGATAGGACTAATCAAGCAGTGCTGAAAACAAAACGTACTAAGGTCGTTCGTCGTCTTTTTTGTGCATATTATTGCCAGCGAGTTCAATAAATCGTAGAGTGCATCGCGACCTTGCGTTTTTAGTGTGCACGTGTTTATTTGTCTGATGTCTTCCAAGCTCTAGCTTAGTATAGTGCTCTGACTTATTCGAATAGGAGCCATGGAGCCAATAACTTTTTTAGAGCGCAGCTCTTAGGCGCCCGTTTCCGGCTTGAGCGGCGTCGCCGTCGCCGTCGGCGTAACCGCGCGGTGCATGATGGGTAAATTTCCCCGCTAAATTTGCGGTAAAATGTTCCGCGCTAAATCTAGCGAAAAATTTTCCCCGCTAAATTTAGCGGAAAATTTTCCCGCATCTAAATTTAAGCGGAAAATTTTCCCCGCTAAATCTAGCGGAAAATTTTCCCCGCTGAATTTAGCGGAAAATTTTTCCCGCTAAATTTAGCGGAAAATTTTCCCTCGCTAAATCTAGCAGAAAATTTTCCCCACTAAATTTAGCGGAAAATTTTCTCCGCCCTCCCACCCTTGAGGTCACGTGACCCCCAGGCCACGTGACCCCTCCCCCAAGGTCACGTGACCCCCTCCCCCGTGCCTTCCTCCTCCTCAAGAGCTGCGCTCTAATTCGGCGTTACAGGGAGTTGTAAACGGCTTTTTTTAATTCTTTAGTTGTTTCCTCACACATATAACAAAAACATCAAATACATTAAAATATACCTCACTCGTGTATTGAATGAAGCTTCAGAGTAGCAATTCACTAAGTTTTCAAAGAGCGCCCAAAGTGGCAACAAATCACTTTAGATCATTTTGTTCGTGTTTGCACTTGGACCATTCTGTGCGGGAGCATTTTGACCGGGGCCATTTTGTCCGTGGCCGTTTTATCCGGGATCATTTTGTACACGACCATTGTGTCCTACACCCAGCTGTGAAATGTTGTCAAAAAAATGAAAGAAACAAAGAAGAGAGCCTCGTGCACTGAACACTGAACTCCATTGAACCACTGAGATAACTTGACGACGGCGGCGCAGATTGTTGAAAGAGAAAAAAGAAAGGAAAATGAGAAAAAAGTGCTTGCTTTCGATAAAAAAAACAACACTTAATTTTGTGTCAATAGACCCTTTCAGGAATTCAGTCTGGCCACTTTGATAACTATCATCATCTAAAAAATGGCATATGTGCTATAGACCCCGCTGTTTACAAACATGAACTGCCTCCTGCGTCCCAAGCAACTTCCGGTCGCTCCGTCTTTGCAAGTCTGTCGAGCTTGCCTATGCCAGTGCTAGAAAGCATAAGCGCTAAAACGCAAATCGAAGTTGGAGATTTAACGAGGGCCCTCGGCTGGTCAATTTAACGTCTTGGAGGAGGCAAGTTGGTTTACAAGAGTACTCGGAATATTTAGCATATACTCGAGCTTCTTCGGTTCTTGTGACGTTCACCTGGAGAATTGCGTGGTTAAACGTTTCATCGACATTTCAAACAGCGGTGTTAGGGTGGACTTGCTGTCATACTTTTTATGAACCGGAAGTTGCTTGGGACGCATGGAGGCAGATCCATGGTTTGTAAACAGTGAAAGGGTCTATACGAGGCGTTGGCCATACTAATGGCGGCCTTCTGTTTACTGATGAAGGATGAAGGTGAAGATACTCCTAAGCAGATGATTCGAGGCCTATACATTCTTGACGTTCGCGCGACGTGAAGGAGGAATGGGATGCAAGAGCTATGTAAGCATTAATTTTTAACTCAGGCCCAGTCAATATGTTAGTAGCACACACTCGGCATCAAAGCCCCTTGAGTGTCTTTATCAAGGCGTCTTTGTGGGTGGTGCTTCATTCTGACTGGTTGCATTTTTTTCACCATAAAAACTGAAAGAGATTGAAAAAGAACTCTACAGTGAAGCGCACATTCTCGTTTGCCGTTGACTTGCGAAATTGACGGTGCCCCTAAAATACTGCAGACCACAGGTTCATTGCCGCCATTATAGTACGGTGAAAGTTAAACTGCCATTTGAGTCACCAGATGGCACTGAATTCGGAAAGGGTCTATTGTTTATATCTGCATTTGTCCCTTCCTCTAATATATAGTGAGACCTTTCTACTAACGATGAGCGACAAAAGGACGAGGCTCGGCGGTATAGGAAACGTCCGCAGAAAAAGGAACGAATAAATTAAGGTTGAATTACTTCCTCCCAGTACCAAGGGTAGGGATGAGCGTGTTAAGGCAGCAGAGGTACAGACCTCACCAAACATGGACGGAACACGCAAACTGTGTTCTTTCTCTTCGGGAACGCTATCCTTGCGGCAGCCGAGCAACGGTTTCGTGATGCTCGCACTCGATAAACCATCCCGAGGAATTAAAGCGAAGAAACCGTGGTTCAGCTTCGTCTAAAGTAGCGCTGCCATGAGAAAACACGCAGCTCTCGTATTTCATATAAGTTTTGGTGACTACTGTGTGCTTTCATGTAAAATATGGCAGACACACTTTCCTTCCTCAAGAAAGCCGAATGGAAGGGAGGTAAGGATATTGATGCGTCGCCTACGAAAACATATTGTTTTATAACTGGGAACCGCAAAGCGGTGCAGCTGAACGGTAGAAGGCTCTCTGCGTATATGCGTCTGCCAAAAGCACAAAGGTTCGCCACCAGAAACAGCGCGAAGCAAGAAAACATCTTCATTGTTGGCTACCCACGGGACGAACTAAAATATGTATGTATATCATGACCGCTATTGGCAAGTACATAAATTATCGTACACTCCTCATTAATTTCTAGAATCCTCGTGTCATTAAAAGATATCTCCATAGTATTCGTTTGACGTGTGGAGGTAATACAACTTATATATTTGACATTATTTTTAAAATTTATTTTTGAACGTTAATCAATTTTATTTTATGTTTTTTTATATATTATATATATATATATATTTAACAAAAAAAATCGTGGGCAGAGAGGAGCACCTTTAATCACCAACCTCACCATAACCTGGGACAAAATAGATCTATCATAAGGCGGTGATGTTCTTTCGAGCTGTCTCCGAAAATAATGATTCGTACTAAACACGATGTCTCTCGGGAAATGGAATTCCTAGAATCCATGTTATCGAAATCCTCTGCATCTGCCGGCGGTTGTTGAGTTCTTTATGTGAACCTTTTGAGTCGTATTCTTCCCTAACAGCTGCTAACTTTTTTTTTTCTCTGACCGAAGGAAATATAACGTTTATCTGGAGGTAATAGAAATACATATTTTACGCATTTTACAGCTGATTTATATTGAGGTTTCTCCAAACCTACTTTGTATAACCCGAAAGCTATAATTGCATTTTCGTTACGTAACCTGCATCGTATTCCAGTTAAACAAAATTTCATTTGCTTCTTTATCGATTACCGATTTCGACGTTTGCTTCATTGTTACATCAATCGGTGTGCATTTTTTGTAAGTGTCCTTAATGTATGCATTATTGTCACTTCCCCAGATACGTGTTTTTCGATTTCAAATGCTTTATAATTTAGAGTGAATATTTAATTTGAACTGTATTCCTGCAGTGTATGTCAAGAACTGGGGGAACAGGGGCCTTGTCAAGCTGCGACTGCAGCTTTTCCCTTACCCTACAGACGTTGGGAGTAAGAATAAACAGTTTAAGTTGTTATTATTAACATTATTATTATTATTATTATTATAATTATAGGGGTAAATTTTCGTCCAGCCAATGTAGAGCTTTTAATTATTGTTCTAATGTCTATCTAGGGTGGTGTAAGGGCGGCTTTCTTATGACTCTAGAATCGCATTAAGTTGAGCAGTGTGATGTACCATACATTTATCTTTTGACTAATTGTCACTTATACAAAGTGTTTAATTTTCACTCGAACAGATTTTCTTTTTAAAAGGGAATGAGAGGTATACGGACGCCTTCTTCACCGTGTGTTTATCAGGCTGGACGAACATTAAATGAGGGGATCGTCGTGATTATAAGTTTGTCATTAACTAAAATCAGTTGATTAACTTTTAAATTATGGCCTTCAGGTGCCACGTTGCAAGTGCGGTATTGACAGCAGTTACTGTTAGAGGCCACACCGATTGACAAAATTTTCAAAACAACAATCGTTTTTTAATATATTAATTGTTTTATTTTCACGTCTTTTTAACTCAATTTAAAAATTGCGCTAAAAAGAGCGCCGCAAAGCCTTGCCCACCATGATGCTTTGATGAGTGAAGTAGTCATTTCAATCATGTCGTCACTCCCTCGGCAGCTTGTGCTTGGTGGGTGCGCAGATGACAGAAGTGACGACGTGACTGAAACAACTACGTCCCTCTTCTGAGCGTCATTGTGAGAAAGGCATGCTGCGCTCTTTTCGCTCTCAATGTATAAGTCAGGGTAAAAAAAACGTGAAAATTTATAAATTATTATCTAAAAAAATGATTAGATTTTTCGCAAATATTGACAATTGACCTGGCCCCTAATAGTAATTGCTGATACTGCAATGGCAACATAGCCCCCAAGACAAACAATTAAAAAGAACCGAATAAATACATGCTTACAAGTAAACTCGCCTCTCGGCGCGCCTTTAAAAAAAAGTGTTCTTATTAACATTGAACGCTCTGGATATTCTGAAAGTCAGATAGAGTAAGCATATATATATATATATATATATATATATATATATATATATATATATATATATATATATATATATATATATATATATATATATATAAATCCATCTGCCATCATTGTAATCGGGTTATGTTTACTTTCATTCCAGCTAATCGATCAAAAAATATATATATACTGTAACATCCCGAGAGATTGCTCACCTAAAATTAAGAGCAAATCGGGTGAAAAAAATATACAGTGGGCTAACTTTTAAATGTACAATAAAAGAAAGGTAAAAAAATGTAATTTTTAGGTTATGTGCTTCTTCCAAGGTTGTTATCGTGACGAGGTGCAACTAAGCAAAGATGACTGTACTTCCCAGTCAGCAACGTTCGCTTATATCATGCCATAGCTATATAACTGACCGCACTTAGCTATGGCGTTTATCCCAACGCTACTATTACTAGGAGCAGGTTATCCTTCGGTGTTAAAAAAACCTATAGCAAATCAAGCCAAAAATAGGGGGTGGGCTATCTTTCGGGATGTTACAGTTGTCGATTTAAAAATGTTGGCACGCGCTGACCAAACAACTTCATTGAACAAATAAAAACTAGTAAATAAACTGAGCTCAATACCTCTGCTACGCGGCAAAGTTAATGTCATTTCCATCGAACGAGATTATGTGATCGTCGAATCAGCTCTCGTCATTCTCACCACGAGCTTCGAGAATGCGCCGCATTACGGCAGGAGTGGCGCGCGCTAATTGGGCCGATCACATGATCTCATTCGATGGAAATGATATGAGGGACTTTTTGCAAACCTTTACCGTGTTCCTCGTACTGTACTATACTGGAGCCTTTGAGCACGCTTTTAAGCGCGCGCACCGCGGTCACAATATCACTCCACGCGAGCGCGCTCAAAAAGCATGCTTCAAAGGCTCCGGTAGTGCGGTAACCGGAACACGGTAACGGAAAGTCCCTACTAACTTTGTCGTGTGCTAGGGGTATCGTAAAGGAAAAAGTTGTCTGACGCAGGATCAGCGATGTTATACTTCGTTTCAGCTTGGGTCCAGACGAAGCCGATGCTACAAGCGCGAGCATGTGACCCTGAACAGTGCTTGCACTGCACGAGCGCGCGTGCTTGGCAGGGACGCTGAAAGCCTGCGGAGCTCGCGCTTGTAGCATCGGCTGCGTCTGGACCCAAGCTGAAACGAAGTATAGTTGCTTGCATATCGAGTCTGTCTGACTGACAGAAAGCAGAATAGTCGATTAGCGTCCTCCCGAGGCCCTAATCTAGACACTTGGTGAAAAAGTCGGCGAGAAATCCGGCGGCCGTGATTGGCAGATGCGGCTGCACTTGACCTGGCACCAGCCAATCATAGCCGCGGGATTTTGCGCCGTCTTTCTGCCAGGTGTCCAAATTAAGGCGCCTATACTTCGTTTCAGCTGGGTCCAGACGCAGCCGATGCACGAGCGCGAGCGTGTGTCCCTGAACAGTGCTTGCATTGCACGAGCGCGCGTGCTTGGCAGGATACTGAAAGCCCGGAGCTCGCGGCTTGCAGCATCGCCTGCGTCTGGACCCAAGCCGAAACGAAGTATAGTCGAGCCCGATAGAGGCTGAAGTGTCGTAGTTTGTATCATAGCAATCGTATCTTAAGAGAACTAGAGTCTCAGACAAAACTATGGTGCCTAAAACGCGTCTCCTACCGGTGCGTTTACCGTTTCCTCAAATGCGATTTCTCGATTTCCGCCTAATGACGTCATGTACGTGTCATGTTGTTACCTGGTCGCGATTCCACTGGTGGCACAGCAGGGAAGAGCTACGGACCAGACGGCCTGTTCTGCCGCAGGTCGCTCTCCGGCTGTTCACTCGTACTTTTTGCCGGAACTTGTGCGATTAACCGCCAGGATCGCGATATCCGAGGTCATGACAGGCCGTCTCCTGTGACGTCATTTTGTTTTCAGTTCGGGACCTCTTTCGATGCACGGGTGGTATAGGACGCTAAACACACCAGTCAGAAAGCGTCGTAGATAAAACCGTTAGTTGGCCTTCATGAAATAATCATAAAAATAGATAAAGAAAAAAACGGTTGCGTTTAATAGCGTGCGATTAAACGTCACATCACAGGAACGCAGTGAGCGTTCTGGTAGCGTTACACTATTGGGATAACTATAGGGGGTATTCACTGGACGCCGTATTTGAGGGCGCTGTTTAGAGCGCATGCTCAAAACGAGCTCACATTAATAGGTGTATAAGACCAACGATCTTAATGGTGTGGATTGCGCGTTGCAAAATGACTGTGCAAGCTCAACATCGGTATGCGCTCAGCATTCGCGCACACAGCTATGGCCGCCACTGAACACCCCCTATGGTGGATTGTTGAGGCTCTTCACGCGATCGCCGTATAAGGCGTCGTAGTTCGTCGTCGTTGACTTGCGCAGCGTCATGGCATTAGGATAATTAGAGAAGTGATCTCCTTTGTCACAACCATACCGTGGTTACAACCCAGGAGAATAATGTGGGCAGAAGAGAAAGACAGATCCCCAGGATACGAAAGTTGCCACTAAACTTGCAGTGCTGTGCACACCGACTTTTTACGTTGAAAGTTCCTGCTGTCAGAGGAATAAAGAAAACTACTACTTATCAACATTGAAGACCTGGAGCACTGGAAATCGACATACACAAAGCTCCAACTGCTTCGTATTTGTGTTTGTCCTGTGCCTCCCTATGCCTACAGTGTTAGAACGTACGTTGACCGGGACTTTTACTCATACAGAGGAAATAAGAAATCCGACAAGTATGAAAATGCGCCAGTTTCTCGAAGTATTCCCTGTGCTCGTCCGGGTACTGCTGCGATCGCTTTGACAGTTCCGACGGACTCTTTTGGCGTAAAAAGAACCGGGCTTCGTGACTGCAGTCGGACGGATGTGTCAGTGCGGCTGATTTGTCACCGGCTGTCGTCCTTCGCCAAACTGCTGACACCCGTCATGCAGTCTTGTATTTGACATCGTTTGTTTTCAATGCTATGCTTGCAATCTCAAAGTTTCAGCTGGTTTAATTTTCTTTTTCCCCGGAAATTGATTATGTATTGCTCGTTCACAGTCACATTGTTCGCGGCCATGATAAGTAGAACTGTTAAGTATGCGTCAGAAATTTCATTCTAAAAGCCGAGTAAAAAAAAAAGGATCACGTTAACGTTTTTAGCTTGTTTCATTATGTTACACTTGTTCAGTGATTTCTTGTGGATAAAAGTCCCGGTACGTGTTCTAATTTATTGGACCAAGAGAGACATGACGTGTTGAAGATAACCAAGAATGTAGAAGACCTTGTTGCCCTTGTGAAATGTTTGCAGTCCCAAAAGCGTATTTAAAGGGGCTCTGCAAGAAGAAAACTAACGTCATTTCGTATAGAAAACCGATCAGTGGCGAACAGGAGCGTTTTGTGACGTTATGCTGACGGCGTTAATAAAGCGACGATATCGGCAGAAAAAAAAAGGGGACTTTTTTTATGGCATTGAAGCGCGTGATTGCCGCCAACATCTTCGCCTGAACTATCATTAAAGGGGCGATGCAACGATTTTGTATTTTGCGCAAATACCGCTTAGAACGGATCCCTGACGTTAATGACCTGTGAAATACCCGTTCGTTTTTCACCACACGCAATCGAAGTCGCAGAAAAAAATAAAGAAAAACGAGCAGAGTTCATCCCCTCAACTCGCAGCCAGAACAAGCGGCCACGTGATCTGGAGCCGATTATATGCCGCCAATGTTGATCATAGCCATGCGCTGGGGTTGGCAAGGCACAGGACACGCGCTGAGTTCCAGACATTGTTATGGTTCGGCTGTTGTCGTCATTGCAGCGATTGGACACAGGACACTACCCAAATTCTTCTCGAGCTATAGATTATCACGAGCCCAAATCGAGTGCCCACGCAATGCTCGGGTCCAATCTATGAGCCGCATTCAAATATCGTCACTGGGCGGTACTGCTACCGCCCAGCTACGTCATCAGGTTTTGCGAAGGAGAGATTGAATGAAAACGCTCGGTTTTGTCCTCGAAATTACAGCGCAACAAAGGAGTTTCTTGGTCAGTGGCGTTGCGTGCGAGTATCCTTGAGTCCCACTAGTGCCAGTAAGCTCGTGTAAAGTGGAAAAACATTCCAATTGAATATCGTTGCACCGCCGCATTAAATCCGCCGGTCGTCCACATCTTTATAGCAGTATAAAACTTCCGGGCTCCTGGACGTTAATGAACATCGCTTATGATGCCCGCACGCCCTCGATTGTTTCTGGTGTTTATCGCTCCTTACCAACTGTGTGATCAACGAAAAGAAGATCTACTGGGAATTTCTGAACTTATTTACGTTACAATTGACCCATATATATATATATATATATATATATATATATATATATATATATATATATATATATATATATATATATATATATATATATGGGTGGTTTCATCTCACGTCAAAGCGCAGGCAAAAAGGGTCGAATTTTTTAATTTCGCTGAAAAAAATATATATGTTATGGCGTCGTCTCTAAAAACGCAGTAGCCACAAAACCGCTGGAAGTCCGTCGGATGTTTTGTTCTCGACTTACGAATTTTAAAATAGGCCGCGGCGGAAAGCAGTGTTTTTCACATCCGTCGTGGGTCGGATGTTTCGCTCGATCTCCCGTCGTGGATATTCAGTCCACATTATATTCACTTTTTCCAAGCACTCTGTGGGCACAGGTAAACGCTCAATGCCATAAAATAATTCTTAGGCATTTTGCTTTTTTTTCTGTAAAAATGTCAAAAACGCCCCCTCGGTCAATTGTTGACGAACTTTGACAATTAAATACTGGCGATCTACTTGGGATACATGCGGCATTTTCTATGTCTATGAAGAGCCCAGAACACGCTCTTTATAGATATTATAAAATGATTTACCTGTATTAAATAGCCTTCGCGGGACGTTTACGTTAATGTTATGCGAAACCAAAAAGTACCAATTTTAAAATCGATTTTCTACAAAAAACCCATTTTTATTTTTTTAATTTTTTGTTAAATGTAGATATGATAGTTGTCTACTCGAAAAACAAGTCTGAGAAAGTGTATATTTTGTTTGTATGTTCTATATTTAAGCCTCAATATCGGAAAAAGATCTTCGTTTTGCAAGACCTAAGTCGACAAAAAAAAACAAAAAAAAACGTGCGCTCCTAATGAATTTGTAAACAAGTTTTCTGTGAATTTTTGTCTGTGTTTCGTAATCAATTATAAACGCATTTGTAGCACGATTGAACTAGTTATTTATGTCTTGAAAAGAGGCGGGAGACCACGAGGAACATATCTAATCAAATCAGCAGAGCCTAGTGGACCTTCTAATATCGAAGAGGCACAGACGTTGTATTTTTTCGATTGATAAAACTTTCACTGTATAACTAGCATGACTAGCTATTAGCTGTCATATTACTAAAGAAATGAAAAGTCACCACGTCGTTGATCTATTATCTACAATTCTTTCCGAGACCAAACGCTAGGTTTACGTTTCACCGCACATCGCACAGATCGCCAGGGAATATCCTTTCACTTCTGCCAATACACAAAAGTGATGACACAGAAACGATCCCAAACACACGGAGAGATTGATCGCGGAGAAGGGTCAGGGAATAAAAATAAATAAAAAAGAATAAAATTACCCAACTCCGATCTTAAACGAAAATTGCCGGTAAAAAAAAAAAGATTTTAGGTTGGAGCCGTGGCAAGGCGATAGCGTCCACGCCTGGTCAGACAAAAAAGAGAGAGTCAACGACACGTATGCGGAAAAAAAAGTTGATGAAGACAGAAAAACTCATCCGTCACACGGCGGGAACAAAACCAACTCCTCCGGGCATTCCCTAAATGGGACACAACCAAATGCGTGCGGGCACGCTCCTCTGCAGCACTGTCAGGCCGCTACGCCATGAAGAAATAAACCCAACAAGTAAACAATGCTGACTAACGGTTAGCAGCGAAATATAAAAAAAAAAAAGTTCAGCAGAACCGCACCCGAGAAACAAAAGTTCAGCGGGGCGAAGAAACACACACGAAATAAAATTTAAAAAAAGTCTTAGCTGACCGACGCCGAGTCCGGTCCCTTGACACTGAAGCCTAGCAGGATGATGGCGTCCAGATGATGCTCGAATCTCATTCTTGCTCTGTTCCGCACATCCGTCGTGGCTGTGCGGTAACAAAGTGAAGAACAGCTTGAGCAGCGGTGCGCGAGATGGTAACCGAGGACGCACACGCCCCGAGCTTCATGTCGGGAGAGGAGCTTTCCGAGGTAGTTACTGCATGCAGTTACTCAAACGTTTTCTTTAGCCCTTCCCTTTTGCAAAAAAAAAACCGGCAAAAAAACACGTCAGCCGGCGCTAACTTTTCATTTCGGGAGAAGACCACTAACTTCACAAACGGTTATAGTTGCCAAGGAGGCTGACTGTTAGCTGGTCTCCCAGAGCAGAAATTGAAACAGAGTATATATTACACACACACACACACACACACACACACACACACACACACACACACACACACACACACACACACACACACACACACACACACACACA